>PVJH01000051.1:457901-562858 GCA_004026705.1 Nesogale talazaci | reverse complement strand
AAGAAAAAGAAAAGCAAGCAAGCTATATACCTTAAACGTGACCTCCCACCCCCAAAATAGGGTTTTCAATGATCACAGGCCCCAAACAAAGTGGTAAAAAGAGGCAGGTTCCACAGGAAGCAGTTGATATTTATCCAGACCATCCCTTGAGGCCTCAAGCTCTGCTGTTTATCTACATGGCTTTGCTCCTCCTTCCTGATCCACAGTCAAATGCCTCGGCTTTGTCAATAAAACACAAATTAGCATCTTTCTGGTATTCTCTGTTTCCAGCCAAGATCCATCTGACATCCCTTGCTCCATGTTGTTTTCTGAATCTGGATTGAATTTCTGGCAACTCCCTGTGAAGGTACTGCTGAAACCTTTGTCAAATAATCTTTGGCAAAAAAACAAAAACAAAAACAAACTCACTTGCGTCTGATAGCAAAGATACTGCTTGATCATTTCCACACTCAACTGGGTCATTTTTCTTTGGAATGACTTTAAATATAGATCGCTTTCAGCCAGTTGGCTAGGTAACTGTCTTTTACATTTTTGGCATCAAGGAGTGAGTGCTTCCAGTGCTTCATTAGCTTGTTGAAATATTTCAATTGGTAGAATTTATCCTAATTGCAACTTTTATTTCAAGAGTGGGACGGGAGCGTTACAGTGACATTCATATAGAGGGAGGATTGGGTGCATTGAAAGTTACCGACTGCCCACTGCTGCTGTGGAGAGGGGGCGAATAGACCTTACATGGAGAGGGTTCAAAATGAAAGGGACTAAAAGTCTTAAATCAATGAAATGAAGGCGTTATGACCACCCAAATAACAGCCAAGTGGAGTACTCCCACCGAGATCTTCTCAAATACCATAGTTCCCAGTGAGAAAGATTGGCTTGACCCGATTACTGTTGGGGGGCAGTTACACATAACTGCTTGCATAATTTTTTAAGAAACAATAAAACCATTCCTTTGGACTCAGCAACGTTGCATATATTATACTTAATGTTATGAAATCATGTAGAGTTATAGCTTGAAGGAAGCGGTAACATTTCTTAAGAGGCTAATTCAATTCTAGAAGATGGAAAAATGTAAGCTTTCTTTCCCCCTGAATATAGAAATAACCTTATGAAAGGCATGTAAAGAAGAGCAACAGAGTCTCCCCCAGGAAGGCAGTCTCAACTACCACTCCAGGAACCCACTTCTTACTGCTCACTGTTCTTCCTTGTTGCTCCTTCCTTCCTGCAGAGCCTCCTACCCTGGCAGCTCATTCCTCACCTAATTAGCACAAGGGCAATGACAGCTTCTCTGGGTTTCGTTCTCAGCTGTATTGCAAACTCCCCCAGGCAAGGACTACGCTGGTAATGTGTGTTAGTCTGGGTATACTAGAGAAACAAATTCATATGTGTATAAGGCAGAGCTTTATAGACAAGATCAATGCATGTTGAGAAAGCATCCCAGCCCCGTCCAGATCAAGTCCATAAGGCTGAGATTAGCCCTATCTCTAAAGTCCTCTTCAGACACAGGAAGCACATGCAATGACGCTGAATGCAGGAAGATCGCAGGCCAGTGGGTGGAAGGTCTTGTGGATCCAGTGGCGGTGGAAGCATCTCCGTGCTGGCAGGGATTTCCTTGTGACTCCTCCAGCTCCAGGACTCTCAGGTAACCCCATGTGTCTTGTCCACAGGAATGTCTCACAGGGAGTGAGCCGGTGTTCCACCTCCAGTGAGCTCTTTATCTCCTTATCGGCTCCAAATGAAGTTATCAAGCTGCGTCCTGCCGGACAGGCTAAACTCCACCCCATTCACTCTGAAGTGTCACATCGAGCACAGATTATGTAACCCCCACATTATGTTACCCCATTCACTTTCTGGCAAACCCAGAAAGACAACAAGCAACAAACATCACTTGTCACGTTTCTGTTTTAATGGATGGGAACCCTAGGCATACTTTGTAAAGTGGCGGGATGGAGGCCTAAGAAGGCCCATGAAGAGATGGACTGGCCCCGTAGCTGCAAGAAGGCCTCCCACCTAGCAGTAGTGGTGAGGCTGGTGCAGGACCAGGTGGAGGTGCGTTCTGCTATGCGTGAGGTCTGTGCTGTGGGATCCACTTAGGGGTGCCTAGCGCCGGCCTGCATGTCAGAGTAGAACTCTGTCCCTCTACCCCCACCCTGGGTTTTAAGTGGATGAAGTTTCAGAAGGAGATCACCAGGCCTTTCTTACCAGCCATCTCTGGGTGGATTAGGGTATCCAGCCTTTGGGTTAACAGCAGAGTCCTAGGCCAGATCACGGCCTTCTTTGATGGATGGTTTCCTCATTTTCTTATTACCTTGGGGGATGGGGATGGGGTGGGGAGTGTTTGAACCAGTGATTCTCAGACTTGCTGCCCATTAAAATCGCCAAGGATGCTTTTCAGAAACACCTCAATCCTGGCACCTGACCTACCCGCCCCACTGCCTTCCAATCCCTTCGAACTCATCGTCACCCTCCATTAGAGGGTTTCTGAGCCTGTGACCCTTTACAGGAACAGACAACCTCATCTTTCTTCCTCAGAGTGTCCGGCGGGACATGAACCTCTGACCTGGAGATGAAGAACCCGACGCCTGCGCCTTTGTCCGTGGATAATTTCAGTGAGTTGGTCTGAGGTGGCGGAGGTGATTCTAATATCCGGCTAGGCCTGCTACCAAAACCAAAAGGCAGATTCCCTGTCATCAAGTCGGTTCCAAAGCATAGGGGCCCTCGAGGAGAGGAGGGAGTGGCCCCTGTGGGTTTCTGAGACCGTAACTCTTTAAGGAAAGAGAAGGTCTCGTCTTTCTCTCATGGAGCAACAGGCCGTTTGGAACAGCTGGTTTTGCAAGACTTCTATTGCCAGGGCTCCTAGAACCAGGATAGGCTCTCTTAACCTGGGCATTGTTGACATTTGGGGCTAGATAATTCGTGGGGTGGGGGGAGCTGGCTTGTGCCTCATCACATGCTTAATAGCACCCCTGGCTTCTTCCCTGCTAGACACTTGCTCTCGTGAAGCGGTCGCTGAAGAGCTGGGGGCTGTACAGGAGTATAGCGAAACAAAAATCAGATGGTGGTTATTGGAATGAATACACTCTGAGAAAGAATAGTGTCTGGGATCTAAAAGCCTTGTCTTAAAGCAAGCAGCCCCTGAAGTGAGGTGTCAGTTAAGTTCACACGGAAGAAAGCACACCAGCCGGCACGATCCAAGGATTGTAAATGATGAAGTCCGAGCCTGGAGGAGGGAATGATATCAGAGCGTAAATTCTGGGTACCTGGCTTGCAAAAGGCTATGCCTGGCTGTGAAAGTCCCAAATCCATTTGCAGGTTCTCCATTCGCCTCTCGTGAATCCAACTCTGACCGTTGCCCAGGCAGCTAAAAGGCTTTGCTGCCAGAGTGCATTGGAAAGAGAACTAAATTACACCTTGTTATCTGTTCTCCCTTTTGCCCATTTTAAATCTGTTTTAATTTTTAAAAAAAATCATTTTATTGGGGGCTCGTTCATCGTTTTTCACAATACATAAATAAACATACTGTGCCAAGCACCTTCACATGTCCGCTGCTGTTACTGTTTTCCCTTAAGCCCCTAGTATCGTCTTTTCCATCCCTCCCCCTCTTCCCCTGCTCTCCCTTCCCCACCAACCCTCAATACTTTATACATTATTGTTGTTCTGTCATATCTTACACTGCCCGACCTCTCCCCCAACCCATTCCTTTGATGCCCATCCTTCAAATAGGAGCTTATGTGTATAACCTTCCAGTTGGTTCCGTCTCTCTACCCCACCTTCTCTCTACACTTCCAGCAGCCCCCATCTAACCACTGGCCCAAAGGGGCTCATCTATCTTGGTATCCCCATATCTCCAGCTCCCCTCTCCACCAGTGTACCATCTCCAGTCCATCTGGATTTGTAAGATAGAGCTGGGACCATGATGCTTGGCGGGGAGGAATCAGAGGAAACTTGTTCGCATCATCGCTGCCCGGCTGCACCTTGACTGGTCTGTCTCCTCCCCGTGACTGCAATCTGTTTTAATTTTTATTATTTAATGAGCACAAGAAAGGAGAACATACTTTCAAACCGAGCGTGGTGATGATTGTACAACTCTTCAAAAATATGTTTCATATATTTAAGCCACTGCATGATAAGTGAACCAAATGTCAATACCACTTAAAATTAAGCAAGAAAGAGGCTAATAACCCTTGTGACCAACAAAAATGTTTTCCAACACTGACAAACGTCCTCTAGGGGGCAGAATCACCCTTGGTAGAGCACTACAGGTCTGCTTGCTCCGCTTTTTAAGGTAGCTCTGATGGCTCTAGCAGTCTGAGAGAGGCGTTTTGCAAGCCCACCCTTTTGTTTTCGGTGTCTGCTCTGACTTGTCTGAGAAAAACATCAGGCTGCTGTCAGAAGGCTCCGGGACGGCCGCCCCTGCCGTTCAATGCTGTCGGGATCCTCGCAGCCCCGTTACTCTTCCTGAATCTGTTTTCTCAGCAGAGGCTGGCAAGCCCTCGTGCTTAGTGGAAGCTTTAACTTTCCTCCCAGCTCTGGCCGTTGGTCTTTGTCTGCTTGACCTGGCCGCCAGTGGGAATTAGAGTGTCTTTTCTATTGGATCTGAGGATGTTTGGGTTCCTATTGAACAAAAAGTTACCGAACTTGTGACTTTGTTTGGGGTTTTTTCAGCCCCACCTCAGTCAATAAGTTTCCTGGCCTCCCCTCTGCACTGGAACAGACTAGAGTCATTCCTAAGTTACATAACCCGTTTCATGGTGGAATATGATTTAAACAGACAGGAAGAAAACACTGCCTTTTTTTATTAGAGGAATTTAAAAAGTGGAGATGATGGATTTAACAATTTTACTTTCAAAGACCGAAAAAAAAAAAGTAGGAATTTTCACAATTACAAGACCAGAAGAACTGGATGGTGCCCAGCTACCATTACTGAATATTTCGATCAAAGATTCTATAGAAACATCCGAATCAAAAGAGGAAAATGTGCAGAACAGAGTTCCGAACTCTCATGGGCTCCTGAAACTATTATCCTGACATAACTTTTACCCTTAAGCCAAAAACACCCCTGAAGTCTTCTTCATGCCAAACAGTCCTTTTGCTTAACTGGTAGCGAATGTCTGCCTTGAGCACTGTGCTCGCTGGAGATCCATCTCCTTGGGAATCAAATGGGCAGCATCTATCTGAAAGGAAGGAGAGGGACTTTAGGGGGAGTGAGTTCACATTAACTGGGAAGGAACACTTCAGAAAAAGAAGATGAAACTCGCTGTATATATTCTCAGCAGCAACAACAATCAGACTAAAACAGATTGTTGTAAAAGGGAGGGGCTTTCAAATACAGATATTATCTTTAAAAAAAATCATACTATACCTTCATTCACAAAGGGATCCGACTCTGGTGAGACATGTCAGGGAGTGGAGGGGTGAAAGCTCTCTCACGGCCACCTGAGGGGCAACTGTTGGTCTTCCCCAATGGGAACCAAAGAGAAGGATCAAAGTCAAAGATGCGTGGGAAGAATTTGTCTAAAGTATGCACGGTCCCCGCCAGCTTCAGCCTTCACCACCCTCAGACCAGAAGCTCAAACTGGGTCTGGCTACTGTAGCTGACCTCCTGGAAAGACATCACAATGGAGGATTCTGGATAGAATGGGAGAAGCACATGGAACACAAAACTCAGAAGCATAGAAAACAACACTCTTACTGATCTGACAGTACCTCTGAGACTGGGGGCCTCAGTGGCCCTTCAAGCCCAGAACTGAACTCCATCATGACTCAACTGGCAGCTACACGGTGGGCCTCTCAGGAAGGGATGCTCTCCTTAGAACAGCATCTTCACCAGTGGGCACCCAAACCTGCCTAGGACTGGTGACTTGCCAACAGGGCAGCATTTGCGCAGAGATTTAAAAACTCAGAAGGCCGGAAGAAGTTACATGTGGCGAAGGTAAACGCGGGAGGAAATGGGAAGCATGCTGTCTGGTTACCTTGTGGAGTAGCGTGCAGTCTACGTCATGAAAGAAAATGGGCATCACTTGTTGAGTGCCAACCTGATCTGCTCTGTAACCCTCCATTCAGACTCAGAAGTTAAGAGTTTCAAGTCAATATTAAGCAGACCAGCTTCGGTGAAGGCCATGGGATTTCAAATCAATCTCTGATTATCCAGAGACCGACTTCCTTCCATCCAACAATCATTTGTTAGCTCGTCCTTGTGTGAGATGGGAGAGGCTGGCTGCACCGCCCACGGACTATCCTGCCAACAGAGTACCCTGGGGTTGTGCAAATGGAAGCCCTGTGAAGTGTGTGTGGGGGGATATAAAAATGGCTAAGACTTGTGCCTTGCCCTTGAAAAGCCAACAATCAGATCAGAGAGCCCTGTCCTGGAGAGAGAATCGCAGGAACAATATACATAGGTCTCTAAGTCCACCTCCATGAACCCTTCCCTGCACTCCCGACCCCCACACCTGGGCATTCTTACCTAGTCTCACTCTCATGCCACTGCCAAACCACTTCTCACCCCTCCTGCTGCTTCTGCCTGACTTAAGGCACCTGCCTCTTGATTACCTTCCTCCATTTCTGTCTGCGGCCCTCATCCTCACGTCCACAATTTATTCACCTCTGAGACACCGGAGACACCCCACCCCCATTTCACTCAGAGGGACAGTCAAAGTCCTCACAGTGGCTACAAAGTACCATAACATCCTCCTTCCTACCAGATGTGCCCTGCTGTGTCTGACCAAATCTCCTCGAGTTTTTCACGTCTCCATTTCTCTTCCTCTAGATGCTGTTCCCTCCCCAAATCCAACTCAACCCAACCCAACCCAACCCAACCCAACTCAACTCAACAAAACCCACCCCACCCCCCTGTTCCCTCCTCAAATCCAATTCAACCCAACCCAACCCAACCCAACCCAACTCAACAAAACCCACCCCCTCCCCCTGTTCCCTCCCCAAATCCAACTCAACCCAACCCAACTCAACTCAACAAAACCCACCCCACCCCACCATAGTCCAGCTGATTCTGACCCACAGCAACCTTCAGTAGCGCCCTGCAGCCTGTCCATCTGACCTTTCTCCTGTAGTTGTTGGCAGGTATGAACCGACGACCTTGCAGTTGGCTGTACAGCAGAACCAGCAGAACCCCATTAGTGTCGGTTGCCATTGAGTCAGTTCCCACTCAGAGCGCTCCTCAGTACAGCAGAAGGAGACACTGCCTTTCTCACAATTGCTCTGAGCGTTGCGTTGAGCCCACCGGGTCCTTCCACCTCGTTGAAGGTCTTCCTCTTTGCCCTGCCCCTCCACTTTACCTCGCATGATGTCCTTCTCCAGGGACTGGTCTCTCCAGACGTGTCCCAAAGTACTGGAGACGAAGTCTCCCTATTCTTGCCTCTAAGGAGCTGTCTAGCTGTACTTCTTCCAAGGCAGATCTGTTTGCTCTTTTGGCAGTCCGCGGGACTTCCCATGTTCTTTGCAGGCACCTTCATTCAAAGGCACAGATTCTGCTTCAGTCTTCATTATTCCATGTCCAATTTCTGAGTGCATCTGAGACCGTGGAAAATACCAAGATGAGAGTCAGGGGCACCAAGTCCTCAAAGTACCATCCTTGCCTGTCAACACATTACAGGGGTCTGTGTAGTCGTTTGACCCACTGCTCCATTACAGTTAGCCAAACATAGCAGGTGTCCTCCTGTCTCAGGACTTCTGTACCAGAGACTCCCTCTGTCAACCCTGTAGGTTTCTGTGGATGGAATAGAAAGCCCCATCATTCTCCCACAGAGAGACTGGTGGTTTTGAACTGGTGATCGTGTGGATCTCAACTCAACTTGTAACCACTGTGCCACTAGGACAACCTTTGGGCCGATGTGAAAAACCACCTGCTTAGCACAGCCACCCACTGATTCCTATAACCTGCCACCCACAGGTTGACTCCTCAGGCCCCTGAGTCCTGCTCTTCTTTTCGCCCGGTAGTAGTGACGGCCTCTGAATGTGCTCAGGAACTGAGCAGGTCTGTTCTGTCTTGTCCCTCCCCGTCCACTGAGTACAAGCTCTGCGAGGACAGGCTTCTTCTTGGTTTCCAAGTCCCTGGGACACAGTACAGGCTCCAGCACGCCTGCAGAATGCATGAAGCTATAGCCTCTGGGTTTGTGCTGCAGACACCTAATCAGGCCATCGTGTCTCACCCCAAACTGATTAGCTTCTCAGAATCTCCTGACCGTTAACTAGGGCTGATGCAGGCTCATTGTCTTCTCTAGTAGGGAATGACATCAAAAACTTAGGACCTGAAGGGACTCAGCCCTCACCCGCCATGTGAAGTTCTCAGCACACGACTGGCTCCCCATCCAATGGAGTAAACATTGCCCAGCCCTCTGCGGCAGTTGTTGCGTATTGTGAGAGGCGTCCCAGGAAAGGACTTCCATCTTCCAGCGGCATACCAGACTAGAGCCGAGGGGAAGGAATCTGGTTCCATTGGTGAGCTCTTTGTCAGAGGGGTCAACAGACCTTCCACCTTAGTTGGTCTTAGTCTACAAGCCCCCCCTCCCCTCCCCACCCCACCCTGACTTACCCACTATGGCTCACCTTGCTGTGTTGTGAAATAGCAGCCACAGGCCTCTCCAGCTGCATCCATTCATACTGTGTCCATTCATACTGTGTCCATTCATCTTGCCAAGGGCCTTCCTCTTGGTCATGCGCCCATCCTTCTGACCTCTCCTGACCACACATCCAAAGGATGTGTGTTCTCACCTCCGAGCAGCACTCTGGCTGCACTTCTCCCAAGACAGACATGTTTACATTTCATTTAGATATGAAAGTTTGCTTTCTAATCACTCAAACTCTTGCCTGGCATTCATATAAGAGCTAGCGTGTGTTGAGGGAATCGTTGAACGAATGAATGGACTCCTGGCTGTGAGGCTAAGAAGGCCTTGACTCCTGGACACTGAGGATGGGGCACTGTAGCTGGGCATGCTGAACCGTGGGTGAGGCTAGGCCACAGAAGCCTGCAGGTAGGTCAGGCTGCCCAGGAGAGGCTCTGGGCGTCCCACCCACCGTGGGGGAGAATTTTGGATCTGTCCCTGCATTTTGGATTACATTAGCAAGAGTAGGAGAGAATGAGAGAGAGAGAGAGAGAGAGAGAGAGAGAGAGAGAGAGAGAGAGAGAGAGAGCATAGGCATGAAGATCACTTAGTAGCTGTGGAAGCTTGAGCTTGTGGCCAGGACAACTATTGGAGCAGATGGTGGTGGCATTCTGGGACGGATTCAGCAGGACTTATCTGACATCTATTATGAAAAGGCAAGCCGCATCAGCTCCTCCAGAGCAAGCCCAGGAAGCCCATCGAGCTTTGTACACCCCAGCAGGCAGCAAAAACACAACGAACATGAATGATACAGATTCTTACCTACCATTAATTTCCAAACGGACTTTTAACTTTTATGAACTGCCTCTTCCGCCTCGTATTCAAGAGCGAAGCGGACTGTCTCTCTCCTGGGAGAACGTGTAGACGAGGGGGCGGGGAAAAGAGAAGAAAAAGGAAATTCTTTCCTTGCGAGGTAATAATAGAGAGATGGCCAAAACCCGCCCGTGAAGGAAAGCTCTGGAATTCGCTGTCAGAAAACAGGTTTCTCGTCAAACCTCAGTGGGCGCTACAGCCGGCTCCTCTGAAAGGTTAGCACGGGAAATACACACCTTCTGCTGAAAGCCCATCTGTGCTCGGATGGGAGCTGATGATGGCTTGGAAACTTTGGCATTTCAAGATCTCAATAAAACACCGCTCAATACACAACCAAAGGGCACATCTCTGATGAGGCGTCGAGGTGTGACAGGGTAGGCTGCAGGAGGGTGGCGCTTGCAGAGAAGGCAGCTTTTCTACTTAGATTGACCACCAATTGACAGCTCCCGCCCCTGAAACCTAATTGCCCTTTCTCTGAAGCTTCGGTCTGTCGGTCTTTGATGCTCGACTCTATTAACTCTCTTAAAAACCACCTCTACTCACAAGAAAGAAAAAAAAAAAAAGATAACCCAAACCCTAAACCCCCAATTCTTGACACTTCCTTGCCCTAAAATAGCCCGACCACAATATTCTGGCTTCCTTATTAACTCGCCGCCCTCCTCACTAGCCCCCACGAGGACCATAAAAGCAGGTGTCATCCTTGTGACTTGAAACATCTCTCACCCCTGAGGAACCAGATCTGAGAACTGTATGTCTCTGTATTGGAAACTTGCCCTCTGGAGGTCCGGGGACACGTGTGCAGGGGACTTTGGCTCGCGGGGGTGTCGTTTGACCACGCACACCACCTGTTCTCGGCAGGCTTCCTCCGTGGACCGCCAGCTCCGAGGTCAAGCAGAGGCGTTTCGTGCCAGCTCTTTCAAAGTGGCCCCACCTGGGTCCCGAGGAGCCATTTCCTAGGAGCTGGGAAGGAAGGAAGCAGTGAGCAAGGCCAGGCCGGGCTGGGTCAGACTGTCTTCCGGCCCTGCGAGATGCCAATGGGGAGATGCTGCCCTTGGAGTGACTGCAGATGAGCAGTCAGGAGGAGGGTCTCAGGCCTGGCGGCGAGGCATCCCGATGAGGGGAGAAGGTGTCTCAGGAAGAGACCACCACTCCCGGATCTCAGAAAGCTGCAGAGGCCTTTAGAAACACATGTATGTTCTTTGAGACCTTGCTTCCTCAGGAGTGTTCCTCTGCGGTTCTACTACACAGGTCCTGGAAATGGGGCCCGGAGGCCAGCAGCATCTGCATCACTCCAAAATTGGTTCCCCAGCTACAGCAAACTCACTGCCAGCGATCGAGTGCAGTCTGATTCCTAGCACAGCACAGGGAGGACAGACCCGGTGGGTTTCTGGGACAAACCCTTTCCAGGAGTGGAAAACCTCGACTTTCTCCCTCAGGGTGGCTGATGGTTTTGAACTGTTGACTTGGCAGTGAGTACCCCAAGGCATAACCCCTACACCAGCGGTTCTCAACCTGTAGATCGCGACCCCTTTGGGGGTCAAACAACCCTTTCACAGGGGCCACCTGAGACCATCAGAAAGCACACAAATATTTCACAATACATAGTCACATCTTGTTGGGTGATTGATGACCGTGCTTTAATGGTGTTCATTTTGTAATCCTGAAAATACATCCTGCCTATCGGTAGCAGAATGACAGTGATGAAGTAGCAACAAAAATGGTTTTATGGTTGGGGGTCACCACACCACGAGGAGCTGAACGAAAGGGTCGCGCCATTGGGAAGGTTGAGGACCACTGCCGACGCCATCCAGGGCCCCACTTAGAAACTGGTGAGAGATGAGCATCCCCAGGTCCCACCTGGATCTCGGTGAGCCTGGGGGCGGGGGTGGGGTGTAGTCTGTGTTTTCACAAGTCCCGGGTGCCGCTGATGCCCTGGCAGGTGTGAGGACCACCTGTCCAAACATCTGCCTCCGTGGGTGTGGTTCCTCCCATGGCCCTCCTGGGAGGGGACGGCCTCTGCTTCCTGACGCTGCACATCTGCAGTGGCCTTGTTGCGCAGCTGTGGTTACCATGCCAACAGCAACCCACATCATTTGTCCTCCATGGGGGGTGGGGGTGGGGCATGGGGGACAGAGGCTTGAGGAAGTAAATCTCAAACCTGCCGGCACCTGCCATGAATCTTCACACCTTAAGAAAGAGTTCCGAACAAGGGGAAATAATAAAAAGGGTGGTGGTGGGGAAACAACCGCTCTTTTGAATCAGTAGCAAGGCAAATTGAGGTGACGGCTAAGCACATTTTTACTTCTGACAAGAGACTCCCTTTCGGGGCAGGCGATGGTGTGTTAAATGCCAAAGGAGCAGACCAAAGACCCAAGGACATTTTGTGTGGCGCAGAGGGCAGGTGGGAGAAGGGAGGCAGCCTGGATGCCTCAGAGCTTCTCGGAGCCACCACCCTATCCTGTGTGGTAGGACCAATGCAAAGAACCACCAAGAAAGTTAGGGCTCCTTTGGATAACTAGAGCTGCCCACCCACAGGATGGCATCTTGGGGAAAATGGGGAGCCCCCTACCCCCGAGAGTCAGCCAGTTTGATGGATATGTGACAGAGAGGTCGTAGTACAGGGAATTCCTGTGCCAGTGAAGAGATGTTGTTTTCAGGTGTCGTCAATTGACTTTGACGCTTGGCGCCCCTGTGGGAGAGAGGCGAACTCCCCCATAGGGAGTTCTAGACTAGGGATCCTCGAACTCTGGCCCACGGGCCACATGTGGGCCGCAGAGGACATTTATCTGGCCCACCAGGTGTTTCTGTCATCGCTGCCTGTCCTGCTTAGCAGCCGACTCATCCCAGGCTCGCAGTAAATTTGTTTTAAACTATAGTCTGGCCCTCCAACGGTCTGAGGGACAGTGAACTGGCCTCCTGTTTAAAAAGTTTGAGGGCCCCTACTCTAGACTGTCAGATGGATCTTGGTTAAAGGTAGAGGAGACCAGAAAGACGCTTGCTTGCGTTTTACTGATGACACAAAGCATTCGGCTAGGTGGATCCTAACCCATGATAGGCAGTCTTGAAGAAAGGGGATCCCAGGACGCTTCTCCGTGCTCAGAGGCAGTTGTGGGAACCGAACCTAAGAAGACTGCATGGTTTAAAGGCAGGACAGGTGTGCGTCAGGGTTGCAGCCTCTCTACAGTCTGTGTGTGCAACAAAAACCAGAGAAACCAGATTCTGTGAAGAAGATTGTGGCATCAGGACTGGAGGAAGGCTTTTCAACAACCTGTGAGGCGTCGATGACACCACCTTGCTTGCTAAATGTGAGGAGGATTTGTAGCACTTCCTCATGAACATCAAGGACTACAACCTTCTGTCTGGATTACAGCTCCAAGTAAATAACACCCAAATCCCCACAACAGGACCAACAGGTAACATCACGCTGTGTTAGTCTGGGTAGACTAGAGGAACAAATTTCATAGACTCGCATATGGATATAGGGGAATGGTTTATATACAAAAATAATGGAACATTGAGAAAGCATCCCAACCCAGTCCAGTACAAAGTCACAAGTCTGATATTAGCCCCTATGCCCGATACCAGTCTATAATGTCTTCTTCCGACTCAGGTCAGTGGGTGCAGAACCCCGGTGCTGGCAGGGGTCTCCCCATGGTTCCTCGCTTCCAGGGCTCAGGGTCCATCAACAGCAGAAGCAACTCATCGCTGGCAGGGGTCTCCACGTGGCCTCTCCAGCTTCAGAGGTCTGGCTTCATCAGGGCAAAGCCATGTGGCTTCTCCTCTAGCTGCTCAGACGCTGCCATTTTGTCTGGTCCATCATTCATCGTCTCTGAGACCTAACTCCCAACAACTGGGGATATAGCTTCTCATCTCCACGAGGGAAATATCGCGAGATTTCCCAGACGTATCAGGAGAAAGCCAAGTCCACACAGACGCCTCATTGGCTACTCAATAGCTATCTCCAGATTAACAGGCTAGACACCACGCCTACATCTCAATCATAAAATTAACATAAGCACATGACTGCCACACAAGCTAAACAGAAGAAAGAAGAGGTTGCGGAAGGCCTTCATCTTGCCTGGATCCCCGATGAGTGCTCCTAGAGGCAGCAGTGAAGAGGTCAAAAGACGTGGTGCATTACCCAAACCCGCTGTACAAAGCCTCCTTAGAACACTGAAAAGCAAAGAGGTGGCTTTGAGAACCAGCGTGTGCCTGACGCAAGCCGTAGTATTTCCCATCACCTCATCCGCATGTGGAAGCTGGAAGATGTCAATGGGAGACCGAAGGAGAATGGAGGCATTCGCATCGCCACGTTGGCCAAGAGGATTGAAACGACGGGGGGGCTAGCAAAAGGACCCACAAATCTGCCTGGGAAGAGGCACAGTCAGAACCCTCCTGAGAGGCAAGAACGGTGAGACTTCATCTCTCTTCGTTTGGACATGCCATCAGGAGGGACCAGTCCCTGGACATCATGCTGGGGACAGGGGAGCAAAAAGGAAGGTCCTTGATAGGAGGGACTGATACCGTGACTGCAACCATCAGCTGGAACACAAGAACACGTGTGACCTTGGCACGGCACTGGGGCATAGTTCTTTCTGTTTTACATAGCGCTGCTCGGCGTTGGACAGACCCAAAGGCACCGGGAAGTAGCCATCGCCTTTACAGTGGAGATGGTCGGTATGTTTCCCATGGGACCTCTCCATGGGCTCTCGCCGCCCCCCTTTCTGTGAGCAGCGAAAGCTTCATCGTGTATCACCAAGGGGCCCGTCTCAATGTGTAAGACAGATACAGCAGGCGCCTCTCCCGTAGCCCCGGACACATCTTTGGGAATCTTAGGTGACACCAAGGTCACTTCCATCAAGCACCTCTTCACTCTGGGGTGGGTTGGCAGATTCCCAGTCCTCTCCTCCCTGGGCTCTCCCCAGAGCTGCCCTGAGCGTCCCTGGAGTAAGGAACTCTTAGAAGGATGAGAAACAGACGAGGATATTCTGTGGAAGCCATACCCCCCTCCAAGGATGATGAGTGGAGGATTTTCCATGCAGAGAGCTAGGTCGTGGGGGGAGGAGAGGGCAGCGGCTGTGATCTGAGTCCAGCTGAGAACACGTCTGCCTTTACCTACTCTGGGTGTCCATCACAAAAGTTAGCCTCGCCCCGAAGCTGCACCAGTATGTGGGTGCAGGTGGTCTTTCCACAGGATCAGCAAGCGCGTCTTCACCAGATGTCTGCTGAGACAGGGGCTCAGAGATGAGTAAGAGGAGCTTCTCTGACTCCAAAGACCCTCCCTTTGCTGCCCCCATGCTTGCCAGCTCTGAGTCTGTTTATTTCCAACAGCATTTGAGGTTTTTTATCATTATATTCTTGGGCTGCTTGAGGGTCCAGGAGATGGTATTTGGTGTTTTGCTTCCCCCCCCCCCCGCCCCTTCTCATAAACATCTAGCAAGAGGAAAATGTGGAAGGAGTACCAGAAGTACAACACTAAGACCAGTCTGCTCCACTGCCACTGAGCCCCTGAGTGCTAGGAGGAAGGGCCGGGGCCTGGGGCTGTTCTGTTGATTTTTGAGAAAGGAGAGGCACTTGTTCATTCATTCAACAAACACTTACGGGCATCTAGAGGGGCTGGGCTTCTGTGGGCGCTGGGGAAATCACATCAGCCCAGTGTGCAAGGAGCCCTAGGTTGAGTGGCAGTCTGATACAGGTCCTGGCTGTCACACAGGCCAGATGTCCTTATGTCACTAATTTAGATGGGCAGCTGTGACCAGATGAAGGAGGGGCTCGGGCCAACGAGCAGAGAAGTTAATCTGATCAAGAAGAGGACAAAAAGCCTTCTGAGCAAAGAGGAACCTGGACACTGGAAACACGGAGTTGGCAAGTGTGGACCAGTCCTCCTGGTTGGAGAGTAGCTGGGGGCTGGCCAGGACACTGTCTCGTAAGCTGTTTGGACTTTATGATCAGCAGTGGATAGTGTGTCAGACTGGGTTCTCTAAAGAAACAAAACCAGGACACTAGTAATTCTCTATATATTTATATAGCTAGAAGGATATATAAGATAAAAAATAAACAGTTAACTAATCTATAAAGCAGTACAATGGCTTGGTGCACTTGCGTGAGATAACTAGTAGGCTAGTAGTCCTTGGAGTCTTGAGGGCCGCTGAGCAGTCCTCTGTAGAGCAATCCAGGCTATTCGGTCACAAGCAGCAAATAGCAAAGCAGGTCACCAACAGTCAGCCAGCTGACAGAGCCCAACAGTCCCCAGTTCAAGAGATGTATATCCCAGGAGCATGGCGAAGCAGGGCGTAAAGAAACCTCAACTCACAGCTACACAGTCCACGATTAGGTGTCCCACGGGTAGTGTTGCTTGGAGGTCGAGGCACAGGACGAACGAGACAGTTTTCTGGTCCGAAGATACAAGAGCAAGAGAGAGGGTGGGACTCTCTGAGCTCTTCCTATCTCCGCCCTTCAATTCGTCTCATGTGTTCATTGGCCATGCTGTCACAACAGACCTACCTATCTTCTGTGGCCATGTTGGCATAACAAGCCTAGCCATCACAGATAGTTAGCAAGAAAAATGCCCTGAGCACACCTGGACTTTCAAAAACATCTCATGTGTTCTTGATGCCAGTTCTGGGATTTGCATCCAAATAAACTCGGACCCAAACACACAAAGCCAGGGCCGACAGGATTATGGATAGCAGGAAACAACTCCAGTGTCCAGGTAGACAGACAATTGTACCTTTCCTGCAGAGAAAGACTGCAGTTGGGAGCCTGGCTCCCAACTGCAGTTGGAAACCACCTGGCTGGTTTCGACTGGCGATTCAGGGAGTGACCCGACTGGGCTTTGGAGACTCCGACCTCTGGGGGAGCAGATGCCAGGTTACCCTGCTCTGGAGTCGCTGAGTAGATTTGAACTGACCGCCTCGTGGTTAGCAGCCAGGTGCTCAATTGAGACACAGTTCTGCTTTGCAGCACACGGGGGCCGCCATCAGTCAGAAGCACCTCAATGGGTCCTGGGTGCTTTTTATTGTTAACTTTGAAGCCAAGTAAATATTTCATCCCCCTCCCCCCGAAAAAAGAACTTAAACAGAAACCCCTGCAAACACAAGAGCACATGTCAGCCAATGAACGTAAATGTGTAGTGATGGAAAGGCAAACAACGGAACGGTCCCCAACATGGGAATTTGACGGTAAACCAGGGACAGAAAGACCCACAGATCAAGCAAAGTCTGGGGTGGAGACTGATGGGAGGATGGCTCTCGGTTTTCTTTTTCTTTTTCCTTTAAAAAATCATTTAATGGGAGCTCGTACAACTCTGATTGCAACCCATTCATCGATTGAATCGGGCATGTTTGTGGTTGCCCCTGTTCTTTTCTATACATTTACTTTCTATTGAGTCCTTGGTATCAGCTCTTTATTCTACCCCTCCCCCCACCCACCCTCATAACCCCCTAATAGAGTATACATTGCTATTATTTTCTTTTTTAAAAAATTCCTTTTATTGGGGCCTCATACAACTCTTATCACAATCTACACACAGGCCCCTTGTGTGCCAAGCACATTTGTACATCCGCTGCCCTCGTCAGTCTCACAGCATGTGCTTTCCATCTAAGCCCTTCGCATCGGCTCCTCATTTCCCCCCTCCGTCCCCATAACCCCCCCATAAACCATTGATAATTTATAAATTATTATTACTTTACCATATCGTGCACTATCTGATGACTCCCTTTACCCACCTCCCCGCTGTCAGTACCCCAGGGAGGAAGTTATACGTAGATCTCGGTAATTGGTTCCCCCTTTCTATCCCACCCTCCCTTCAGCCTCCCGGTACTGCTAGTCTCATCACTGGTCCTCAAGGGATCATCTGTCCTGCATTCTCTATGTCTCCTATCTGTGCCAGTGTTTATCCGCTGGTCCAGCCAAACTTGTAAGGTAGAACTGTGATCATGACAGTGAGAAGGAGGAAGTACTGGAGAACTAGAGGAAAGTTGTATGTTTCATCATTGCTACACTACAATCTAACTAGTTTATCCCCTCCCTGAGGCCCCTCTGTAAGGAGAAGTCCGTTGCCTATAGATGAACTTTGGACCCCCAACCTGCACTTCCCCTCATTTACACTAATAAAATTTTTAGTTCCTTGATGCCTGGTACCTGACCCCTCCGACACTTTGAGATCACACAGACTGATGTGCTTCTTCCATGTGAGCTTTGTTACTTCTGAGCTAGATGGCCACTTGTTTGTTTTTAAACCTTTAAGACCCAGTCACTGTATCTTTTGATAGCTGGGCACCATCAGCTTTCTTCATCACATTTGCTTATGCACACATTTGTGTTCAGCAACCCCAAAAGAGAAGGTGGCTCCTGGTTTTCTTGGACGGCTGTGTGTGCTGTGAGGGATGAAATAAAGGAGAAAGGAGGTGAACTTCTAACTCCACAGCGAGTGGCTGTCTTCGAGAACTGAGAACTTCTTGGCATGAGAGGAAAGGAATGTGTGGAAGAGAGAAGAGATGGTGAAATGTCATCGAGAGTATCAATTATGAACTTGTGATTTCTTTTATCCTTAAAACAAACAGAAAGCAGATTTCTTACCTCTGACCTTTGGGATGATCTAGGAGCAACGACCAATCCAACAGCAATAAGCATTCTGATTGCCCAGACCGTGGTCTGGAAATACCATTTCACAATGAAAGGACTAGAGGTTCATGGGGAAGACAAACCAAAGAAGAATGAGGCCAGGCTTGGGGCAGGAAATGAGCCCGCAACCGCCACTGTCATATCAGATAGCAAGACGACCTCAAGAATCCCAGGAAAGGGTCCAAGGCATTCAGGATCAAGTTGAAGTGGCTTCTTTGGCTACAGATAAGACAATGTTAGCATCATTAAGAGTACAGCTGTAGTGGATGAAGTGCATGAAGTGTATTTCACGAGTTCACTCCAGAGGTTCATAACGATACTAAAACAGATCTATTTGGCCCCCTTAGGAGGATGTCAGCGCACAGGACCGGGTAGCGTTTTGTCCTGTTGTTCAGAGGGTCCTCATGAGTTCATAAAAAACTCAACAGCACCTACGACAGCAACAACCCCAGTGAACAAATTCACTGTTTTGAGAAATAGTGGGGTCCTGACTCTGCCTGTCCTATGCAGGTTCCACTGCAAGGTACCGAGTGGTAGGAGAGATGACCTTTATTTCTGTGGAAGGGAGTCAACTCCCAAAGGAAGAAGGGATGATAAAATGGCACTACCCCCAGGGGAGCCCCCTAACGAATAGATCCTGGCACTGATCATCACCTGCTGGCATCAAATGTGAAGGGGGGCGGGGGGCGCTGACTAGACAGCTGATGACACTAAGAAGTGGTTAAGTGCGCCTCAGTGTGCCTCAGCCTATGGTTTTCCCAGGAGTTTTAAGGTGTGTCTGAGCTTTGTCGTGGTATGTTCAGTGGCTTCCTGTGAGAGCTGGACAATGAATAAAAAAGACCACAGAAGTATTTAAATTACAGAGTCCGTGGGGAACATTGACAGCACTGTGGACTGCCGGAAGAACCAATCAATCTGCCTTGTGGGAGGAAAGCTAGCATGCCTCTTAGAAGCGGGGTCCGTTCATCTCACAAACATGGACATCGTATCAGGAGAGGTCTGCCCCTGAAGGTGTGCATCCTGCTTGATCAAGCCGAGGGTCTGTGAAAAAGAGGAAGGTCCTTCCTGAGATGGATGGATACAATAAATCCATAGCTGCAACAAATCGACAGCACCTAACAAGAATCCTTTAGGAATACTGACCACTCAAAGAAGGTAATCAATAGCAATGAATGAAACACGTAGAAGCTGTTGAATGGGTGTATGCTTTGATAACTGTATTCTCACCAACAGCAAAACTTTGTAACATCTTTTTAAAGAGATGCAGAATTATTTACAGCTCAACTGATATCACGTCTGGGGTTTATTTTAAAATAATAGAACCAGGAGGACAAAGTAGGTAGTGTAAAGGTTAAACAAGTTTGGCTGCCGGCTGATTATCACTACAGCTGGGTGACAGGTGTGTTGAAGTTCATTAGACTATTCAGCTTCTGTTTGTGTTCGAAATTTTACCACAATAAAATGTATAAAAATATAAACAGGAAGAGATTTAGTAAAGAGGAAAAAGAAGGCTCCCTTTGGCAGATGCTGTGAGGAGAATGGGTTGGAAGGGATATTTAGGGACTGTGGCGGTCATGTGCTTTTGTCCATTTCATGATTGCGATGTAGGGGTGGTGTCTAACCTGTTCATCTGGCGATAGCCGTTGAGTAGCCAATGAGGCCTCCATGTGGGCATGGCTTTCTCCTGATATGTCTGGGAAATCTCACGATATTTCCCTCTTGAAGATGAGAATCTATCTCCCCAGTGGTTGGGAGTTAGTCTCAGAGACGAAGAATTACAGACAAGACAAGATGGCAGCGTCCGGGCTGCTGCAGAAGCTGGAGGAGAAGCCACACGGCCTTACCCTGATGGAACCAGACCTCTGAAGCTGGAGAAGCCATGGGGAGAGCCCCGTCCACGCTGAGTTGCTTCTACCACCACCGGATGCTGTTGATGGACCCTGAGCTCTGGAGGCGAGGAGCTATGGGGAGACCCCTGCCGGCACCGGGATCCTGCACCCACAGATCTGTGACTTCATGAGTCGGAAGGAGACTTTATAGACTGATATTGGACATATGGGCTAATATCAGACTTATGACTTTGAACTGGGACCAGCCCTGTGCTCAGTTACTGACACCAGAGACAGCAGCCCTGAGCCGAGAACAAGCATCCATGCAGCATGCTCAAATGTTGTTTATTCTAAACCGGCGTTGAGAATATGCACAGCAAAACATATGCCCATTTGACCCTTTCCACCTGTCCAGTTCAGGGACACTGATTTATGCATGATTTTTAAATACTTTTTGTTTTGAAAGATCTTACAGCTCTTATAACAATCCATACATCGTTTCAAGTGCATCTGTACATATGCTGCCATCATCATTTTCTAAGCATTTCTATTTGAGCCCTTGGTATCAGCTTCTCTTTTCCCCTTTGCCCCCCTTGTGGCCCCCTGATAAATGATAAATTATGATTATTTTCATATACACCGATCACTGTCTCCCTTCCCCCACAGATTGTACTGTTCATCTCCCTGGGAGTAGGGGTGGTTATGTGCCAATCATTTCAATTGGTCCCTCCTTCCTCCCTTCTTCCTCCCACTTTCTCCTACCCTGCTGGTGTGGCTATGCCTATTTCTGCTCCTGAGGGGTCTATCTGACCTGAACTTCATGCACCTGTGTACATACTCCAGTCTAGCCTTCAGGGAGAGGTAGGACTGGGGTCATGATAGTGGGAGGTGAGGAAGCCCCAAGGAACCAGAGGGATGTTGTTTCATCGGTTCTATACTGCTCTCTGGTTGTGTCATCCCTTCATCCCTCCTTCCTTGTGACCCTTCTGTGAAGGGATGCCTCACTGTCTACAGATGGGCGTGGGGTCTCTGCTCTGCCACCACCACCTCCCCCCCCCTTTCCCAACCACATGGCTTTTTGTTTGTTTGTTTTAGGTCTTCTGATATCTGTTATCTGTTACCTGATCCCATCGATATCTCGTGATCACACAGGCTGATGTGCTTTTTCCATGTGGGCTTGTTGCTTCTCTGCTAGATGGCCCCTTGTTTACCTTCAAACCTTTAAGACCCCAGACATTATATCTTTTGATAGCCTGGCGTCATCAGCTTTCTTCGCCACATTTGCTTATGCACCCACTTTGTCTTCAGCGATTGTGCAGGGAGGGTGAGCATCACAGAACGCCAGTTGTTAGAGCAAAGTGTTCTTTCACTGAAGCAGGGCTTGGGCAGAGATCCAAAGTCCATCTACTACCTCAGTGTATTGCCATAAACCTATACGTACCTGGACCAATACCTCTATTTTTATGACTTATTTAGCACATTTTATTATGAATTGGATGGAGGGTTTACAGAGCAGATCAGCGCTCCACCCGACATTCTGTATGCATGCGTGTTGTTGTACCGTCCATGGATGGTGTTGAGTTATCAAAGCTTGGGCTTTTCCTTTGGGTCACTAAGCACTTTGACTTGACTGTACATATAGGTTTGCCCACCCACTGTGCTTCACCCTTCCCTTCTCCCGAGACTGACCTCTGGGGCTGCCTCACACTCATTCCTTCCCCAGCGGCACAAGGACAAACTTTGCAGGTCCTAGGTTGACCTGGTGGCTTTAGACAAGCAGTCTCCTAGCACCCAAACCCAAAGCCAAGCCATTACTGTTGAGGTGAGTCCTCCGTGGCACAGGAGATGCCAACGCCCCTCCCTGTGCCCGGAAGCGCCCTATTGCCTCCCATCCTTAGCTCCCCGAATGACAGCATTCTGAGTAGGTAGGAAGACTGGAACCGAGGACCCGAAAGTCCCCTTCCTCTGCTCTTGAAGAAGTCACCTTGCGGTCCAGTTAAGAAGCCCAGCATCTCTGTGTTCAGAGTGTTCAACAGTGATCCAGTGATCTTCAGCAGCCTCACGTCTTCGGAAGGTACTTGGCTGGAAAGTGGAAGAGACTGGGCCTGCTTCTTAGACACCCAGCTCAGGGAGACGAGGTGCCTCACCCAGGACCTCAAGGGCGAGGAGGCCCGGGGGGTACACAGAGCGGGGTCTGCAGGAGGCCTGAGTGCCGTGACAGCCCCGACCTCATTCGTCCTTCCAAGTGCAACCTCTGGAGGAAGCACAGCCTTCACATGAAGAAAGCCCAGAAAGGTCCCTCTTGGTTCTGGCATGAGAGACCCAGACCAAACCCAGAGAGCAGCCGGCCCCTGGGAGGCAGTGCTTGTCCAGGGTGAGCCAGAAGCCAGGGCAGCTCCCAGGCCACAGCTCTCAGGCCTGGAGGAGGAGGAGGAGAGGAAACGGGTGCCAGGCCTGGACGCCCTTTCTGCATGACAGCTTTACTCTCTCCCATAAACCCTCCTGTTTATCCCAACCCCAACCTAACACACTGCCCCCCAGTCCGGTCCGACTCACAGGGACCCTGCAGCGCAGAGTGGAAACGCCCCCCGGGGTTTCTGAGGCTGTAAGCAGACTGCCTCATCTCCCCCATGGGTGCTTCGTGAGTTCAAACCACCGGCCTTTCTGTTCACAGTTAGGTGCTCACCTACTGCGTCACCAAGAAACCCCAGACTCCGTGCCGTCCAGTTGATGGTGACGCACAGTGACCCTGCAGGACGGGGTGGAACTGCCCCTGTCAGTTTCTGAGACTGTACATCTTTGGAAATTAAAAAAAATTTACTGGGAGCTCTTTTAGCGCTTATCACAATCCATACATATTTACCCATTGTGTCTAGCATATCTGTGAATATGTTGCCATCATCTTTTTCAAAACATTTTCTTTCTACGTGAACCCTTGGTATGAGCTCCTCACTTTTCCCCTTTCCTCCCTCCCTCTCCCATGAACCCGTGATACTTCATAAATTATTATTTTTGAGACTCTAAGTCTTACAGGAATAGAAAGGCCCATTGTCTCCCACAGAGAGACTGCTGGTTTCAAACCGCCAATCGTGCTGATTGCAGCCCAAGGTGTTAACCACTGAGCCACCGGGGCTGCTATCACACGCCTCAATAGGCAGTACTCTTCAATACGCCTGGCCCGAGAGTGAACACTCCCTGCACCCGCCTGACCCTGCAGTTCCATCTCTCCTTCTTCTTTTTGAAAGCGTACACAATGTTTACAAAATCCTGCAGCCAGTCACTCAACAGTACCTGCTGGACCCATCCAATGTTCTCAAATATCAACCATGGTGGACACATTTAACCAGTGACAGCCAAGATGACATCCCAGTCCTGATCTTCGGGGACTGGCGCGTAAGAGCCCACCTCCTGCGCCTGCTCAGACAAGCCTTGCTGGTGAAGACTGCAGTTCCCATCGCGTATCTTAGTGGCAGGTGCTATCTGCTGAGGCAAACCTCCCTGGCCTTCCTCCGGGACAGCACCCTCATTTCCCTCTACAGCCTTAGGAGGTCCCTCCGGCAAACCTCAGTCAGCAGGACTAGGGTGCAGGGACAACGGTGAGAAACCCCGTGCACGTACACGTGTGTGAGAATGTGGATGCGGTACACTCTACTGACATGGACCAGGACTCTTTTCCCACCCATGACTGCCCGTAAGGGGCCAGGTAGACATGGATTCATGCATGCAGCTTGCAGGCCTGCCTTCCCAGACGGCCTCGAGTGCCTTGGGCGGGGGGAACAGGAGGTTAAAGGTGGGACTTCCGAAGGGATCTCTCAGCCCTCTGAGTCCGGCGACTCACAGTCCAGATGGGGAAACCAAAGCTCGGACCAGGGGAGGGATGTGCCCAAGGCCACTTACACAGTGTAGTAAAGGCAAGAACATGGGTTGTGGGAATCCAAGTTCGAATCTCCGTTCTGCCGTTCGCTAGATAGAAGAGTTTGGGTGGGGGTGGGGGGGCGCGGACCTTCTCTGAGGCTTCCTTTCTGCAAGTTAGAATGGTAAATCGTATGTAGAACATGTCTGCCCCCAAAGGTCTATCCAGGCATCCTGCCCTGGCCACCCACTGATGCGGATGTATATACCGCTGAGGTACAGATGTCCTAAGCTGCTCGGGAGACAGACTAGGGACAGACACGCTCTGGTGGGGAATCAAGCTGCAGTATAATCTTATACCTCGTTATTGTTATTGGGCACTAGGCCATAAAGAATTCCCACGTGCTATTGCTGAACGCTTTTGCAATACTTCCAGTGGAAGCATTTTGACATCAACGCCATGATTTAATTAAGCTGGGGTGTTTAGGTTGTTTTCCTTTTTCTTGTCACACATAATACTGGTTTTTAAACAATTTCCAAAAATTGTTTGTTTTTTTTTTGAAGGTTCTCAGGCTTTTTAATGGTATGATGGCTATCTCCCTTCTGAGGCCCCCATCTAATGACAAAAAAATTATTTTCTCGAAGAACTTTGTTGATAAAAAATTCCATTGTTATGTTGCTTTGGGGGGGGGGCATCACTGCCTTCTGGTGGTCGTGGGCGCTACCCAGCGCTTTCCCTGAGAGCCGCTGCTGGATTTGAACCGCCAAGTCCGCGGGCCACAGTCCTGCATTCAACCACTTATGCCACTGGGGCTCAGCCCTGTTATGTTGCTTTTTTAAAGTGTGGGATATTTTGAAAATGATGATGGCAAACAAATGTACAAATGTTCTTGGCACAATGGATGGATGTGTGGATTGTGAAAAGAGTTTACAAGTCCCCAATAAAATGATTTTTTAAAATGTTGGGTGTACATCCTCACAAGCTCTTCAAAAATAGTACTGCAGACTGAACCCCAGTGGCATAGTGGTTGAGTGCTGGACTGCGGCCCACTGGCTTGGCAGTTCAAATCCAGCAGCAGCTCTCCAGGAGCAAGGCTGGGCCTCCCATTTCCACCAGAGGACAGTGATGTCCAAAACAAAACAAAGCAAAACAAAAATAGTACTGTAACAAACATCTTTTTTTTTCCTTTTTTTTAAGGCATCACTGCCCTGGTGATGGGAGAGTAGGAGGCCCAGCCTTTGCTCCTGTGAGCAGGAATTGAACCTCCAGCCCAGTAGGCCGCAGTCCCGCGCACAACCACTACGCCACCGGGGCTCAGCCCTCAAACATCTTTGTATGTACATCACACCCTGTGCTTTTTATTCTTCTCTTGGTCTAAATTTACAGCTAGCTGGATAAAGCAGATCAACATTTTGAAAGCCCTTGATAGTGGCTCAGGACTAACTTCTGAGTGACTTTCTGTAAAGATTTTCCTGGTGCACGCTGTAGGATGTGGCCAGTTCTTAATTCCATATGGAGATCAATTGGTGACAAAGTTGTCATTGTTAGATGTGAACATGTGTGAACCCCACTCCTGGTATCAGGAGATTGATGATGGCAGCAGCCATGCAGAGGTACTATATATATTGCATATACTATATATATATTGTATGAGTCCCCAATAAAATGTTTTTTGTGTGTGTGGCATCACTGCCTTGGTGGGAGTAGGAAGCCCAGCCATACTCCTGGAGAGCTGCTGCTGGATTTGAACCATCAACCCTGCGTAAGAGAGCATTATATCATAGAGCAATTGTATATTGAGGAAACATCCCATCCCAGTCCAGATCAAGTCCGTATGTCTGATACCAGTCCATAAATTCTTCTTCAGACTCACACAGCACATGCAAGGATGCCACATGTGGGAAGGTCACAGACCTATTTATCATGGTGTCCTCCCAAGAGTCTTCCCCAGCCTCTCTCTCTTCCAGTGCATTACTGTGGGGTACCAGCCCCTACAATGGAAAGGGTTCAAGGGGCGGTTGTGTCACTGAGGGGTAAAATTAGAGATAAATGGCTCGGTGAGCCTCGCTTTTCTAGTTCTCAGGTTTCTTGCTCTCCGATGGTCTGACCAGGGTGCAGTTGCCTTAGCCAGTTCTCTGCTTCAGCTGGCAAGGCTTACTTCCTGTGAGCTCCCTGAGGAGAAGCCACATGGACCCACCCTGATGCAGCCCTGGGTGCAGGAGCAGCCGCGTGGAGCCCCCTGCCAGCGCCGAGATGCTAACACTCTCACTGACTCGGCTCTCCTCCTGCAGTCGGTGTCATTACGTGTGTGTGTGTGTGTGTGTGTGTGTGTGTGGTGAGATTGAGGAGGGCTTTGCAGATCGGTGTTGGACATATGGGCTAAGTCGGACTTGTGGGCTTGGACTGGACTGGGTTGGGATGCTCCCTTAATGTACACTTACCTGCTCTATGAAACCCTCTCTTCTGGGCAGCTGAGGTTCTGTGGCTTTGTTTCTCTCGTCTGCTCAGACTGACACAGTCTGAGGTGACTTCATAAACAAGCAATGAGGTGACTCACCGTCTGGACTCAGTGCTGGTCTACCTCAAACACCCCCAAGTCCTCCCCAGGGGGTTGCTACATTTATGGTGGGTTAGGCTAGAGAACCTGATTGCCCTTCTTTACAGATAACCTTCAGGCACAGTGTCATTTATGATGGTAGTGCCTTTAAGATTGCTCTTCAGTGAAGGATCACGGGGGCGAGGGGGGTGGGGTAGCACATGATACGGCCTGTGGAACGTGAATTTGAAAATGTCCTATTCTGGAACAACTAAGATCTTTCTCAAAATAGGACTAGTTTTCCATGGATGCAGTCATGAGTGTAGAAACAAGGGCAAATAGTTTCTAACAAGTCCTCAGTTCATCACGGAGCCCGTGAGAAGAAGCAAGCGGGCAAGAGCATCGGGCAGAGGGAACCAGCCTGCGCTGCCCCATGGATCCACCTGTAGTGAGTTACTCTCTCATGGCTGGGCCTGGTACCCCTGGATTGCTCAGTCACCGGCAAGGGTGCCTACCTAAGGACAGGCCCTCAGGCCTGCTGGGCTCTGCAGCTGGGGCCCACCCCGTTTGTGGACCACTCTCCCTGCAGGCTGGACCGCAAACCCCTGTGTCTGCCACTCCTCCGGCAGGATCGTCAGTCTGACTGCTCACGCAGCCGGGCGGCAGCGGGAGAGACATGTTAAAGGACCGATACATGGGCCTTGTCCGGTGTTCTGGGAAATGTGGGCGGGGCATGAAAAGATCGCCTCGCAGAACATTGTTTGGAGCGAGGGAGTCCTGATGGAGAGCACTGTATCCTCTGAGCCTGTGGTCACTGGTCGCTGGTCCCCTGGCCTGGCAGGTTTGACAGGTCTGCCTTGTCCCATCTCAAGACTGCCCTCCCCTCCAGCCCACTGCACGAGTTCTTGTTTTCTGCTGGGTGAGAATGTCAGCACTTTCTTCAGGGACGTTAGAGGCCCAACCACTTTCCCTTCCATTTCTGCGTGATCTGCGCACAGGGCCCTGACAAAGCGGGTGAGAAGGAAGCCTGAGAAAGAGACGTGGGCCGAGTCTTCAAGGGGAGGGGGCTCATGGGACACTCTGGCTCCCTCAGTAAAGCCTGGGATGGTTCGTGAGTGATCTTTGCTGGAAATCCCAACCCTTACCCTGGCATACGATGCCTGTATGAGCTGGCACTGCTTCCTCTCAGCCTGGAACCACCAGCAGAGACTTCTCGAGTGTTTCATTGATGGTCACCAGGTGAGGCTGGGCGGACTAGAGAAACAGAGGGATGTGCTGGCTGTACTTTCTCCAAGAGCGATTCCTTCTCTCTTCATCACTCAAAGGCAACAGTTCTTCTTCAGTCCTGGTCACATGCACAGTCCAGCTTTCATATGCACAGGAGGGATGGAAAATACCGTGGCTTGGGTCTCACAGACCTAAGTTCTCCAAGTGACAATCTTTCTCTTATCACCCAAAAGAGTGCTGGTGCAGCAGATTTGCCCAAGGCAACAGGTCTTACTTTCTTGATTGCCACGTCCATGGCATCGATTGTAAATCTAAGCAAAATGAAAGTCTAGACAGCGTTTACCTTCTCTCCATTTAGCATGCTGTCTCATGGTCCGGCTGTGAGGAGTTACGGCTTCTTTCCATTGAGCTTCAATACATACTGAGAGCTGCAGTTTGGGTTTTTGACCCTCACTTTTTTCACTTTTTAAATCATTTTATTGGGGGCTCATATAGCGCTTATCACAATCCATCCATCCATCCGTGTGTCCAGCACACTTGTACATTTGGTGTCATCATTTTTGAAACATTTTCTTTCTACTTGAGCCCTTGATATGAGCTACTCATTTTCTCTGCCTCCCTCTTTCCCTCATGAACCCGTGATGATTTATAAATTATTTTTGCATGTCTTACACTGACCAAGGTCTCCCTTCACCCACTTTTCTGTTGTCCGCCTTCCTGGGAAGGGGTTATATGCAGATCATTGTGACCGGGTTCCCTTTACTGGTCCCCTCCCACCTTCCCTTCTCCTCCTGGTATCGCTACTCCAATTATCGGTCCTGAGGGGTTCATCTGTCTCGGATTCCCCGTGTCTCCAGCTCTTATCTGTATCTGTGTAGATGCTCTGGTCTAGCTCGATTTGTAAGGTAGAATTGGGCTCATGATTGGGGGCAGAGGGGAGCATTAAAGAACTAGAGGTGGGATGTACGTTTCATCAGTGCTGCACCCCACCCTGACGGGCTCATCTCTTCCTTGTGGCCTTCCTGAAAGGGGTTGTCCAATTGTCTATAGATGGGCTTTGGGTCTCCACGCTTCCTTCCCCCTCACTCACATCAACACGATTTCTTGTTCTGGGACTTTGCATGTTCTTAAATTGCTTTCTTACTCCTCCTTGACTAAAAAAAGTCACAAAGGATCAGAAGTGCCCCTCTTTCTGAGCGCAGCTTCGGCGCTGTTCTCGGATGTGCATTTGGGGGCAGTGAGTAGAAGTGGTGGGGGAGCCAGGTAATTGGGGTGGGGGCTGGCCCCTCAGACCTGTCAGACGGTTCCCTGCTTCCTGCCAATATGTTGCATTCATGTCTTGGCGTCCGGTTGGAAGTCTGGTGGCCCTCTCCCTCTCCTGTGGACATATCAACAATGCCCTCCCCTTGTTCGTCCTCAGGTGATAGGAACATCCTGGCTGTACTTCTCCCAAGACAGATGTGCTTATTCTGCAGGACATCCTGGTCTACTCGAATCAGTGACCTTCTTCACGAACACTAGAAACCAAGGACTTCAAGTCTTCTTCCGCTTGCCTTCTTTGTTGTCCAACTTTGCCCTGGATTGGAGGCACTTGAACACACCACGACTTCCGTCAGACACACCTCACTTCCTTACAGTCACAATTTTGCTTTCTAACACTTCTAAGAGGACTTCCGTAGCAGATGTGCCGAGTGTGATGCGATTACCAGTAAGAGGAATGGCTTCTAAAGGAGCCCGATCGGTACCGGAGCTCAGCACTCCATTGCTATCAGGAAAGTCAGTGGTTCAAACCCACTGACTGCTCCACCAGAGCAGGATGTGGCTGCCTGTTTCCATAATTTTTTACACCCTTGGGAACCTTATGGGGCAGTGGCAGAATAGTTATGGGCTGCAATCTGAAAGGTCAGCAGTTCGAAACCACCAGTCTCTCCTAGGAGAGAGGTAAGACTTTCTACTCAGAATACAGTCTCAGACACTCACAGGGGACAGTTTTGCCCCAACCTATAGGGTCATAGGAGAATTTGACGGCAGTATGCTTGACCTGGAATGGCATATACCCCAGTGAAGGGAATAGGAAATTCTAAGTTCAGTCTAACAAAAGTCAGTGCATTTTTCACGGGGAGAAAAGAGAGGTCTTCTAGACAAAGGTATATCAACTAGCACCTGCAGAAGGATGGTGGGTTAGAAGGCGGCCGGTGGCATGTGTGGTCCCTTTCCCAGACCTCTGCTGACTGAATTTCTGGCCTCCTTCTCCTGGATCTCTGGTTCTCCGTGGTATTTAAAAACCCTAAGTCAGACCAGCTGCCACTGAGTCCATGCAATTCAAGGCCACACCAGGTGTCTCTGTGGAGTGCTGCTCCCCGGGTTTCAGGAGGGTCATGCCACCATGCACCCAGCCCCTCCTTCCTGCTGCACCTCAGAACGATGGGGAACAATAAGGGACATGGCGAAGCTCTTGACCCCTGAACGTTTGGAGGTTCAAAACCAACAATCAGTTGTAGGGAGAAGGACGGGCTTCTGTAAAGATTTACAGCCTTGGAAATCCCACAGGGCACAACTCCTCTGACCTCTAGGGGGCTTTGAGTCTGCGCAGACTCGACAGCAAGCAGTGAGTTTGGCTTTGAGTTTTGGTTTAAGGCAGGGGTTCTCAACCTTCCTCACACCGTGATCAACCTTTTCATACAGTTCCTCATGGGTGGTGACTCCCCAACCATAAAATTATTTGCATTGCTGCTTCATCACTGTCATTTTGCTACCGTTATGAATCAGGTGACCCTGTGAAAGGGTCATTTGACCCCCAAAGGGATTGCGACCCAAAGGTTGAGAACCGCTGGTTTAAGAGCCTAGTGGAAGTTCTGACTCAAGTGTGGATGTCTGAGTCCCTGAAGAAACGTAAAAAACGTGTGAACACCAGGCCCAAACCCAAGTTTCATGAAGTCTATGTTTTGTTTTGTTTTACAGAGCTCCACAAGAGGTTCTGATGGGCACTGACCAGCAAGTTTCGGGCTGGTGATTCTTGGGGACCACTAGAACCCCACCTGTCTCATTGCTCAAGCTCCCCTGGCTCCTGTATTCTGCGGATGCTACGTAGCTTCTGAAGATGGACAGTGTGCAGAAATTCAGAGGCATGCTCTTGGGTTGCAAGTTAGTCCCTCTGAAAGTTTCCTGCTGACTCAGATTGCAGTGTGAGAGAAAAGTAGCCTCATCTGTTTCCTCACTAGGGGCAAACAGAAAGATACTCATGTGCTGAGCTGGGCAGGGGAGCCATGGCATCCTCAGGACAGAGACATGCGGGCACACTGGGTGAGCATGTCAGACCAGTAATCCCCCAACGGCTGTCCGTAAAATGTGGGTGCCATTTCTGGTATTATATTCTAGTTAGTATGATTTGTTATTATATTACAGTATGATATTTAGTCATGAAGACCTCTCACTTTCGCTGTTAGTATTCATACCCATCTAAGAAGTATTACATATATGCAATTTATCAGTAGAGTGACCCCATCCCATCCGAGGGCTAGTGTTGATCATCAACTTCCCCAAAGATGGAGTCATGGGGTGCAGGGGGCTAAGCATTGGACTGCTGATCACAAGACCCGCAACGGGAAACTGCCACCTGCTCCGGGGGAGAAGGCAGGGCTTTCTGCTCCCCCAAAGCGTGGCAACGTCTATCAGGGGGCAGTGGTTGCCCCCCAAAACCTCCCAAAAAGAGTGGCAACGAAGTAGCACCAGCAAGCCCCTGACAGACGGGCATGGTGAGAGGCTGGGCACGCAGTCGGGAGAGGCGAGTCCCTGGCCGAAGGTGCCGTGCTGGGTAGAGGGAGGGGCCGTGAAGGAGACGACAGGCGCGGCGGCCGCAGCCATGGGCGCAAACGTCGGAGCCGTCGGGAGGATGGCGCCGAACCGGCCACGCCTCGACCTGTGGATCACAGGTCACGATGCGTCCATCCAACTGGATGGCCCCGAACCACGAGCGTGACCACGAAGAGTGACGTTCTCCGAAACCCGCGTGGGCAGGGCTAGCCTGTCGGGGAAGGTCGCTGTGGGTCAGGATTCTGCTCGGGCTGGTCTGGGAGGAGGTCTAGGGCAAGCAGAGGGGGAGTGGGCAATGCCCCTGGTGAGAAATTGGTGTAGCAGCCTTGAGGTTTCCCTCCCTCCCCCACCCTGCCCCTCGTGAGGGCTCAGGGGCTAGGACATTTCCTGTTGTCAGACATAGACCAGCGTCTGTCTCTGAGAGCCCCCTCCGCCCACTGCCCCTCCAGCCCTCAGCCTCTGGTCTCTGCACTTCCTCCTCAGCAGGGACGCTCCTTCCGGCCTTATCCACCTCTGCGTCCGCCGCAGGCCCTGCCGGGGCCCTAGCTTTCAGCTCCACGTGCTGGGAGAGAAAGGAGACCCCACTGAGTGATGGAGCCTCTCTGGGCCTCAGCCTCCCTTTCTGTTCTGTGGTGATCATTATACTGACGGGGCTGTTAGGAGAAAGAAGGAGGCTAAGTTTGGCTTCAAGGTCAAGGTGAGAGGTTGGGACTAAGGAAGGAGGATGTCTTAGATGGGACAGTTGGGGGCGGGGGGGCCCTGCGACAGAGACAGCACCCACCCAGAACGGGAGAGGGAGGGGAGTGTGGTCCTCCCTTGGTCCGAAGCCTTCGCAGCCAGGGCTGCGGTTCCCAGCCCTCTGGTTTTTGGCTGGGCGGTGTGCTGTCCGAGCCTCAGATTCCACTCCTGTCACCTCGTTTGAACACGAACCGTATGCCAAGGGCCCTGTCAAGAGCTGGGGTAACTAGATGATGTTATACCCAAACCAGAGTGTTGGGTGGGTGCCAGGAGCTCTGGAGGTGGATAAGGGCTGCTTCATTGCGAGTTCGAAACCACCAGTTACCCCAAGAGAGAAAGATGAGGCTCTCTACTCCCGTCAAGAATTACAGTCTTGATAGCAAGAGGGGCACTTCTAACCTGTCCTACAGGGTCATCATGAGTCGGCAGTGACTTGATATTACTGAGTCTGGTTTGGGGTTTTAAGTGCATGTGGCTGGGCTCTTGGTCCAGGCTGAGGGGTCAGGAAGAGCTTCTCTGAAGGCCCAACCTTTGGTAAGAGAGCTGAGTGAACCAGGGCCTGAGATGGGCCATCCAGACCCTTTCAGGCAATGGGGAGAGGGTAGAAAGGCTGGGGTCAAATCATACAAATCATATAGGCCTTATGGAGACAAGGAGCCCGTGCCGGGTGGCCGCTTGGTGGCTATTCACTGAGTGTCCCGGTTTAAGACCCTGTCTCAGCAGGACTGGTCGTACTGGGGTACTGAGGCTTGAAATTCTTAACAGTTTGACCTTTGAATTTGTGTGTTATAGGAGAAGCCTAATGCAGTTACTGAGAACTTGTAAGGGGCCTGGAGCCTGGGCTTCTGGGAAGCTCATTCTCACTCCATCTCACCAAAGGGGTCCTCAGCCACGCCTCGTTTCCCCTCCCTGTCCCCGAGGACCCCCAGCACTGGCCTGAGGGCAGGTGGAGGAAAGGCCAGGGTCAGGCAGCAGGCACCTGGATGAAGGCATCGCTGTCCGTGTCCCAAGCTATCTGTGCTCGGTGGCATGGAGCAGGTAACTCGGAGGGGCTGCCTGTGCCTGCTCCCGGCTCAGGGCCTAGCCCTCAGAGAGTGGAGGTGACTTTGGGGATCACCATCCTCTGGAGATGAGGCTGCTGGGCTCATGAAAAAGGGGTAGTACTTCCCCTGATGGCTGGAAGGGAGGGAACTGGCAGCTGGTGGGCTGGACACATCAGGAGGCAGGTGCCCAAGTATTCCCACGCCGAGAGAGAGAGAGAGAGAGAGAGAGAGAGAGAGAGAGAGAGAGACTGCAGAAACAAAGGAAAACGTGTTCTATCTCAGAACCTTGAACAACTTTCCTGGCGCTTTCGAAGAAGAGCCTGGACCTTTTCGCTTTGCACCGAGCCTCTGCACAACTTCAGCAGCTTCTGGCAGCGAGCATTGGAGGAGAGGAAGTATGCGTCGGGCGACTGACGGCAAGGCCAGCAGTTCAAAGCCACCCACTCCCCCGTGGGAGCAAGACCGGACTTTCTGCTCCCTTAAGGAGTTCCAGGCTTGGCAACCGGCGGGTGGGTCTAGCCTGCTGCCAGTTGGAATTGACCCCGAGTCAATGGGCTGGGTTTGGGCAGTGGCCAGGCACTCCACTGGTGCTGTGGGTCAGGCGTGGGTGGCTCAAACCTTCCTCGGCTGCTCTGCGGGAAGAAGAGAGGCTCTCCGCATCTGCAGACACTTGGTCTCCAGGAGCCCAAGGAGCTGTTCTCCTGTGTCCTTGGGGCTCACTGTGAATCGGAATCGACTTGATGGCCGTGGGCCTGGTGTGATTTTAGTTGGGTTGTGGTGGTGTCAACGCTTGATGTCAATGCCGGACTGCTCACGGTAAGGATGGAGGCTGGATTCCTCCCAGAGGCGCCTCAGAAGAAAGGACCGGCAATCTCCTTCCAAAAATCCAGCCCTTGGAAACCCTCTGGGGCACAGGAGGCCCTCAGCCTGCGTTCCTCTGGTGGCTGTGGCTGGAAAGAGTGTCTGGGGTGCCTCCGGCAACTGGCTGGGGTGTTGGTGTGGAAACGACGGGTTTTTCATTCTCCTTCTGACTCCTCCTCCTTCTGGAATCCTTCAAGCAGATGTGTTCAAATGCCGTACAAACAGGACGAGCCTCTGTCTGCTCATCCCTGTGCCCATTTGCCCTCGGCAGAACAGAGCCACTGCCTGGCCTGAGACACAGCTGCCCGGACCTCAAGACAAGGTGTTGGGAAGTTTCTGGAGCCGTCGTTAAAAAGCAGTGATCTTTCAGTCCCCTCCCCTGGGGGCCAGGCAGGAGAGGGTGATGTGGGAAGCTGCTAAGAGAGAAGGGGCCCCGAGAACAGGTCTCTTTTCTGTAGAGGCCCCTGGGCCCCTCCACCCCACAAACACCCTCTCAAGGTGCACCCATCCTGGCCTCAAGGTCACCTTTGCTCTCCCTGGTGCAGGCCCCTTTCTGCTGGGATGTCTTTAGGCCCTACCAGTCTGTGGGCCCCAGGGTCACATACCAGGAGTCGCCAGCAGAGCGTGGGTACTTGGGTGGAGGAAAGGGACACAGTGGTCACAGGGGCTGACTGTCAACAACTGTAACACCAGGATCCTGCTCCCTGACACCCCCCCCACCCCTCCGAAGAAAAGCAGATGACCCTGGTGCAGCCAGGGAGACAAGAGGAGAGGCTACCTGGGAGATTCCTGGGGCTCTCGAGACCCACGGAGGGGCCCATCTTTCCTTCCTAGGTGTCCTGGCAGCGTCTGTCGTGGAGCCTCCAGCTGCTGCAGCCAGGGCAGAAGACAGGAAATGGAGACTTGCTCCCCCAGGAAACTGCCGGGGCCCTGACTTACCACGCCCGCACCCCTGTGCGAGAGACTTGCTGAGTGCCGGACCCTCCCTGCCGGACCAACCCCTGTGGCTTCATGTACCTTGTCGCCTTGTGGAGTTCTCAGTGCATCCAGACTTGAAGGCCAGGGCCAAGGCTGGACAGTCATCCCAATAGCACCAACCCACCCCCACCCCCACCCCCAGCAGCCTCCCTGGGCTCTGACTTCCTGCCTCCTGAGTGGAGTGAGAGGTTCCAGAGGGAGGACGAAGAAAAGGAAGGACAAACCCCAAGGGGCAGAAAAGGCGCATCCAAAGCGCTCCGGCTCGTGAAGGTGGCGGTCACGTGTTCTGGCTTCACCACCCAGCCCTCTCGCGAGGCCCCGGGCGAATGGCAGGCACTCTTCCGTGACTCATTTCCTCATCTGTGAAATGGGGATAATAATAGTCTGCCTCCTACAGGAGTGCTTGAGGAGGTGTGAAATTGGTCACTCTGGTCGCCAAACCGTGGGAGCTAGCCGCTGCAAGGTAGGGCTGGCGGGTCGGGGCCGTGCAGGAGGAAGCCCTCTCTGAGCCCTCACCGCACAGCCTCCTGTGGGGCTGCTCTGAGGCCACAGAGCTGGTGGGAAGGGAAAGCCTGGGGGTGGGGGGTGGGGGGAAGAGCCAAGGAATTGCCCAACTAAGGAAGATGAAGGAGGGCTATCCATCAAGGAGGCAGGTGGGGCCATGGAGCTAGGGTGTGGAGAGGAGGGGAGGGCATCGAGGACAGAGGTCTGACGAGCAGAAGTCTGTGAGACCAACAGAGCAGAGACGTGAAAGGGGTCCCGGTGGTAACGTCTTCTGTTGAGAAGAGGGTTGGAGTCTTGTACAAAGAGAGGGCTCTAGCTCGGGCCCTGGGAGCCCTGGCAGTGTAGTGGTTGTACATCAGGCTGCGAACCACAAGGTGGGCTGTTCAAAACTACCGGCTGCTCCGTGGGAGAAAGGGTTTTCTATTCCCGTAAAGAGCCTCAGAGGCAGGAACTCACAGGGCAGTTCTCTGCGCTCTGAGGTGGACATGGACGCGACGGGAGTGGGTTTGAGAGGTGGCAGATAGGAAGACGGAGCCCAGAGAGGGCAAGGCGGTGCTATGAAAGGTGGAGGGGAAGCCTTTGGGAGGAGAGGGACAGTCATAGCCTGTGGCAGGGGGGGTGGGGGGTGGGGCTTAAGGAGGTAGTTTACAGCCTTAGCTGTCTCCAGGGGCAAGCAATCTTGCCTTGGGCCTGCACCACTGATGAAGGTGACCAGCTCACCACAAGGAGTCTGGAGAGGGGGAGGAGGCTTCTGGAGCAATACGGCTACCATAGCCCTGCTGCCCTGCAATTCTCTCTCTCTCTCTCTCTTTCTCTCTCAGCTAAAATTATCTACGGTGAGAAGGGCACTTAACACTCCGTGTGTTCAGAAGCCGGGGTGGGGCCCTGGCTCTCTGAACCCTAAGCGCGCCTACCTGGCACTTGGGAGCTTAGCAATCCTTTCGTCTTATCACTCGGGTCGATGGTTAGGGAAACCTCCGCCAGGGTGGTCATTTGTGGACGCTCCTTGACTCACCCCCCTTTTTGCCAGCCCGCCCCGATGGCATCTTCTGCTGAGTGGGCACACAGCCTGGCTCCTGGGGGCGGTGTCTGCGGCTCTCTCCCTGGGCTCTTCCCAAGGGGGTGCCAGACAGCGCCTGCAGCACCTGCCCCGCCACCCCAGAAATTCCAGAACCCTTCCCCACACTGTCTCCGCTCCAGACACTGGGGGTGGCTGATGGGGAAACTGAGAGTCAGAGGGCTGGTAGAGTCGCACAGCCACGGAGGGGCCATGCTCAGACCACACACACACCGGCCTCTCAAGCTGGGTTTACTCTGCCCGTCTCTCGATTCAGCACTTAAAGACTCCATCTCCCCAGCGCGTCTGGTCCGCGGGTGGGGGGCAGTGTCCACGCGGGCTCAGGCTCTCCTTTGCTGGCAGAATGCTTCCTCACACTCACCCCTGCTCCCCTTTCCGCCCCCCCCCCCCCCCACTACACACCATGAAATACCGCTGTGAGCTCCTGGGACACAGGACGTGGGCCGGGCCCCGGGTAGCCAGGGTTGGATGACGGACAGATGGCCATGGATGGGGTGGGCCCCTCCAGACTGACGTCTCCAAGTTGCAAGTGGCGTCCCTCTGTGCTGGGCCACTGAGGAGTGGGTCTGTGAGGAGTGGGCGTTGAGAGGTTGAACCCGAAGTTCCTTGTCCTGAGAGGGTTCTAGCTCAGGCCCTGGGAGCCCCGATGGTCCAGTGGTCTGGGGGCTGTGCATTTGGCTGCGAACCACAAGGTCCTAGCTCCCACCCTTCATGCCAACCAAGTTCCCTAAAAAGGAGCCCTGGGCGCAGCAGTTAAGCACTCAGCTACGAACCCGAAGGTTGTCGGTGTGTGCCCAGCCTGGGGCTCCCCAGGAGAAAGGCACCCGCCCCACCCCCACCCCCGCCCAGATATCCCAGTGGGGCCGTTCAACTCAGTCACCTGGGTTGCCACGAGCCAACATTGGACTTGGCACCTAACAGCTAGCTCTAAATGTATGTCTGGGGCATCCGGGTGCAAGGCTGCCATCACAGGCCCAGGCATCGGAAGGAGACAAGCAGAGGCAGGCCAAGAGGTGGCAGGTGGCAGGCAGGGCTGCACAGGGGGGCCCCCGGGGCTCCACTTCCTGTGAATGTGAGGGCCCCGGCACCTCCCCCAGGGGAGGTTGCACAAACCTTCCTGTGCAGGTCTCGGACAGCTGCTTGCCTTCTGGGCCGGCCTGGGGCCAGCCGCCCTCCTTCCAAGGCCGCTGCGTCCTGCTTGTGGCTGGCATCGCCGCTGCCCACCCCAGACCTGGCCTGTGCGCTCCATCACCCTGGCTGCAGAGGGGCTGGGCTGGATGGGACACTGGGCCCGCCCTCCCATCACTGGCCACCGCTCCTTCCTCATTTTGCTACAGATCCTGGCCCCAAACAAAACAGGTCGAGCCCTCTCTGAGCTCTGGCTTGTAGCTGCCTTCTGAGCGGCTGCAGACGGCGCCAGCCAGGCCGGGTGGGGCGCGCCTGGGCCAGCTCTGCCGGCCCCGGGCACTAGACGGTCCTCCTGGCTCCTGGCCCTCAGACCGCCCTGTCCAGGGCAGGAGAGAGAACTCCACCCGGCAGACTCCTGAAGATGATGTCCCAGCTGCAGTTCAAAGATGCCTTTTGGGTGAGTGGAGGCTGCTGGCATGGGGGCATGTGAGTGGAGGTGAGGGGGCTGGAGGTGGAGGTCGGGTGGGGGGGGGGAAGCGTTGGCAGAACAGAACGGGTTCCAGAAGGCTGCTGATTTCCATGAACGATCAGGAGGGGTTGATTGCCTTGGGGAAGTTGTCTCATAAAAGTTGATTGAAGGGTAGCTAATTATCATGGAGCCAGAAGGCCAAGGGGGTTCTGACTTCTCTGTCAACTTCTCCACAGAGGGGTGGGGCATGGCCTCTGCCCCTCTGGGACTCACTTCCCGTCTGGGAGACCCCTCCTCTACCGGAGTTCTTTTAGGAGAGACTCGGGCTCGTAAGTGGGGACTTGAGGAGGCCAGGCGGCTGGAGGGGAAGGTCTCGGGTTTGGGGAGCGGACAAGCTTGGGTTCCCATTGGCTCAGCTCCTGAGTCGGGGGAAGGCAGAGTGCCCCAGCTTCCCCTTCTTTACCCGATTCAAAACCAAACTCCCTGCCCACCCGTCGATTCTGACACATGGAGACCCTTGAGGCTAGGGTGGAACTGCTGTCGTCCCACTCTGTCCTCCCATCTATCCCAAACCAAAGGCAACCAACTCCCTGCCTTCAGGTCCGGACTGACTCACAGCAACCGGAGAGGACAGGGAGAACTGTCCCTGGGGCTTAGAGACGCCTGTTTACAGAAGAAAGCCCCTGGTTCTCCTGCCCATCTACAGAGATAAGTGATAACACAAAGATCTAATGAATGGGAGGCTAGCAAAGGGCTTGCCTGTAGTAAAGCGGCCAGTGCCTTACAACACTCTGAATGGGACTTCTCTTTCCCTTACTCAGTACCTCCCCCCTTGGAGGCCTGGGGGGTTCTCCCCGGTAGACAGGAGGCCTGGGAAATTTCTACCTACTGTCTCAAATCCAGTACAGCCCCTTGACGTCGCGGCTCGAGGCGGCCAAATGACTTGGCCCAGGTCTCACAGCTAGCAGGCCCATTTTGCATCCCAGACCCCCAGGGCCTTTTCCAGGTGCCCTTTTACCAGTCTCCCTGCTCTCTGAGCTCTGGCTGTCCCCAAGAGCACTGGAGACCTCTCTGGTTAGAGTGGACAATGACTGGACCTAGGATGCTTCTTTCAGTCCCACAGAGGGCTCTCTGGCCCTGGCCCTTTCCTGGGGCCAGCTGCCAACGGGAAGATAACTGACGGACCCGGCCTAATTCCTCTCCTTCCGGGCCACGCTCTGCTCAGGGGCTTGTGGCCAGTGTGTGTGTGTCCCAATTCTGCCTCCGCTGACCGCATCGTGGGCAAAGGCCCAGCCGGGGAGGATACTTGCCCGGTCTCTGGGCGTGTGTTTCCCCCAGGCAGCATCAGGGTGCTCACTGCGGGGCTGGCAGCTGGAGCCCCACGGGGGTAGGGAGCAGAAAGTAGCCATGTCCCTGCCTTGACCAGAAGGCAAAGCCGGGAATGAGCCCCAGCCAGTCTCAGAGACCCTGTGTGCCCTGCCTTCCTTGGGGCAGGGCTGGGGCAAGGAGCAGGGCCTGGGTGGGAGGAAGGAGAAAGGGGTGGTGGTGGCATAAGCAGCAGGGTGTGGCGGCTGTGGCCGCTCCAGCTTCCTGAGCAGAGAGCTTGCCCCATCTCTGAGCAGCTGTGGGCAGTGTGGCTTCCAGGTGCCTCCGCTCCTCTGTGGCCAGGGTGAAGCAGCAGCTTCTCCAGGGAAGGCCAGAGTGGGGAGCGGCAGAGAAGGGGTCAATGGGAGTCCCTCACAGTGAACCTGGGCAGATGCCCCCCATCCCCCAAGTCAACATCAACATCACCTGCCCCCAAGGTTCTGGATTCGATTAGCGCTCGGTTGCTAACCCTCACTGGAGACTAGCAATGTGCCAGGCGCTGCTCTCAGGCCGGCGTCCAGGTTTAAGATAGCTATCGCTCACAGCCAGTGGAGCCTGGTGGTGCCCTGGTTATGCGTTGGGCTGCCAACTTTTAGGTCAGCAGTTCAAAACCACCGGTCTCCCGGGAAGAAGAATATGGCTTTCTGCTCCTATGAAGCCTGTGAGTCTCAGAAAACGCCATAAGCGTGTGGAAAAAACCCCAGTAGACTAAGGGCTCCTGGGGAATACAGTTGGGGGTGGGGTGTGTGAGAAGAGGAGCCAAGGCGTTCAAGAAGGAAGCAAACGGCTTGAGTGTGGTTGGTAGCAATTGTACAATGCTGCTTGCTATATTAAACGAGGAAATGATAATAAGCCTGAATTGGCTCCTCATAAAATGCTTGGGGGGTGGGGGGTGGGGGCACGGCCGAAATCATCATCTCAGAAAACAAGTTCTTCCCTGTCCTGTTGGGTGGCTGAGTCGGCATGGACGTCAAGGCCTTGAGTCTGGGTTGTTGTTCTTGTTTGTTTGTTGTTATTGTTCGAATGCTCACAGCAAGGCAGAGAGGGGTCAGCTGTGGGGTTCTCGTCTTCCGGGCGAGAGACCAAGGCTCGATTTCTGGCCGAGACCCCTCCAGGGTAGCCACCCGCTGCCCGTCGGTGATGCCTCCTGTGCTGCTCTGGTGCTCAACAGGCTTCCAGGGCGCTTCTAGATTAAAATGGGCGAGGGAGGAAGGGCTGGCCATCTCCTCTGAAAATCTGCCAGTGAAAGCCCCTTGGGTCCCAGTAGCTGGAGGACAAAGGCAGGGCCGGCAGGGTGAGTCAGAAAGGAGCCAACGTCCTCACCCCAGAACAAAGCCCAAACGCACGAGCCTTCTTTTTTAGTATCATGAAATACTTTTATTGGGGGCTCTTACATCCCTTATCACAGTCCACACACTCATCTGTCGTGTCAAACACGTCTGCACGGATACCGCCATCATCATCTTCCAGGCATTCTCTTCCCACTGGAGCCCCTGAGAGCCGCTCCCCATTTCTTCCCCGCCACCCTCCCTCCGTAAGTGTAGATTATTCTGTTCACATCGTGCACGGTCGAGGCGATAGTGCTGTGTGGGAGTAGGTGGTCTCGATCTGCCGACCATGCAGAGAGCACCAGCTGGCAACCATTCTGCCGCCAGGACTCCTGGCCATTCCCACAGCAACCCGTGAGGAGGCTGCTGCTGTCAGCCTGCTGCTCGGGAGAGGGAGCTGAGGCAGTGGGAAGTGAGGCACCTCGCTCGATCGCGTCCCTGGGCTGAGTCCGGCAGGCGGGCTGGCCGTGCCCCAGGCTCTCCTCTGTCTCTGACAAAGCCCTGGACCTGCGTGACTCGGCCCGGCCCGTGTCTGTGAAGCGACAGGGCCCAGTCTGTGCTTCTTGCTTCTCAGGGGGTGGGTTGGGGGGCCTCGGTGCGCCAGATGCTGTGTCCAGAGCGGGGCCCTGCAGCTCCAGCGACGGACGAATGTGTCCAAGGAGAAAAGGCCCAATTCTCCGAGGAGCAGGATGTATTAGGGAGACGCTGGCCTGCTTGTGTCCCAGCTTTTCCCTCTCCCCCCCACTTCCCACCACCAGCCTGCTGGCACAGCACTGTCTGAAATCATGGAGACGTCGCAGAATGGAAGGTTCTTGTCTTTTACTTAGCCATCTCAGCAACGCAGAATACAGGTGGGAGCCAGCCCTGCCCTGGTACAGCGCGCCCGGGGCCGGGACAAAGCAGACATGGTTTCTGGGGCGCCTCAGGGGCGTCTCTAAGAGCTGGCATCAAAGTCCCCATGTCTTCCTCTCAAAAGGGGTCTCCGTGTTTTGCTCTGGTGCCTGTGCGTGCCCACCTTGCCCACACATTCACCCGTGGGTAACCGCCCCAAGCAGACTGTAACTCGGGTTGTGCAGCAGAAAGAAGCACTTCCCTCGCCTGTGCCACCACTGCCGGCAAGTAGAGTGTCTCTCCCTGGCTCCCATGCCTACTGATCTCCACAGAAGTCTCCCATTCAGGGACTGACCTTCCAGAGGGAGCAGGTCAGTACGGTCTGATTTCCCAGAGTGGAGTGCCAGGCCTTTCCTCCCATCTGTCTGGGTCTGGAGGCAGGATTTCCCACCATCAGACAACCTGGCACCACCGACACTCACAAACCAGGGTGGTGGGGACCCGCTGACCCTACAGTTTGTTTGTGCTCAGGGTAAAGGTTGGGGGGTTCCAACCTGAGCGGTGAGAGGTGATTTTGCAGAGGCTGCTGGCTCAAAGGCGGGGAGCCGGGACAATGAGGAACCGCAGACCGGACAGCTCCGATGTGGCTGGAGCAGACACAGCCCTGACTCTCGGTAGGCCTGTGCTGTCAGTTGTGCCACTCAGGTGCCCATGAGACGGCCAACTTCAAGGTTGGCGGTTCCAGCCCAGCAGCCGCTCAGCGGCGAGAAAGAGAGGCTGTCTGCGTGCACCGGGACAGAAAGCCTGTCAACGCAGGGTCGCATTGAGTCAGCCTGAATAATGCCAGTGGGTTGGGCGTGGGTTTCATTTGCAGCAGATGGAGGCGTGGGAGTGAGGTGGGAGCAGGGGGAGGGATGGGACACTTTGGTGTGTGCTGTACAGGCACAGCGATGGGCAATAGGTACACTCACTGCCATGGAGGTGATCTCAATTGGTGGAGTTGCCCCTGAGGCTGTCCAAGGTTATAAATCTTTACCACAAGAGCAGACTGTTGTAGTTTTCTTTTTTGAGAGGTGGGGGGCAGAGTGGGGGAGAGCTTGAACCACCCCACTTTGGGGCTAACAGCCCAAGGCTTTAAGCACCCAGCGGTGAGGCTCCTGGGTGATGAAGAGCAGGAAGTTTGTGGCTGAGCTCAGAGCAATGCAGCAGCCAGCAAGAGGAAGGAGAGGCTGGGGATCCAAGTGTCCGAGCTGAGAGGGCCTTAGCCCTCTCACACGTCCTGGCCCAGCATTGAGTCAAAAGGTCACAGAGAAGACAGCCCGCCTGTCGTCCCCGCTGTCCCCACACACAGCTTACCACCGGCTCCGCTCCCAGGGTCCTCCCACACCATGCCGTGAGAAGCCCTGTCCGTCTGTCCCTTCGTCACAGGGCTGGCAAGTGGGGCGCACGCTGAGCCGAGGCTTACGGAAGGAAGGAGCGGAGAGTGGTGGTCTCCAGGAGGGTCCGCCCAGCCTTTTGGAATCTGGTTTAGCTTCAGATGTATTTATTCTTCAGGCGCTTTTTCTAGCCCAATCTACCCGCACCCGTCGGTCCGTCAAGCTGGACCCTTGAACTTCCGAACCCGTGCTCTGAGCTGTGCCGCCCACACCTCTCCATCCCATAGCCTTCCAAAGAGCAGAAATCTACTTGTGAGCCAGATAATATTGAGCTCTCCTGTCCTTTTCTTTCGGGTGGGGGTGGGGGCGGGGGGAGGTTGCCTCTGATTCCATCCTGACTCTTAATGACCCCGTAGGACAGAACCGACCGCCCAGGCTGGAGGCCTCTACCCAAGGAGACGGCCCCCATCGTCCTCCGCCAGCGTCGCAGCCCGGCGCTTTAACCAAGGCGCCACCAGGGAGCAAGGGCTCCAGGAGGCTGGGCCACATACACAGACCGTGGGCCTTCCAGCCCGGGTGTGCGCCAGGGGTGGTGAGGGGAGTGAGTCGGAATTGCCTCCCGTGAGATGGGGTCCTCTCTCGCCATTGGGAAGCCCCCAGGCCAGGCTGCGCACCCATCCCCACCGTTTGTCTGGGAGAGGTTTCCCAGCTGGGCAGGGGAGTGGCCCATCCTGAGCGTGGCTGGGGGGGGGGGGCAAATGCCCCTCCCCACGCGGATCCTTTTTCCATTTCCCATTTCTGAGCTGAGGTTCCCCATTTAAGAGACTACAAAGAAGACGACTGGAGGGGGGGGGGGGCACGTGAGCTCGTTCCAGGAGCATCATGGGAAACTGGGAGAGCTTGGCATTCACAGAGCCCCAGTTCTGTCTCGGGCCCTTGAAACGGTGCACGTGCCTTCATGAGACGTAGACCGAATGAACACAAGGTCCTAACGGGAAAGTGGGGAAAGGCGGACAGTGGGACTCCGGCACCCCCCTCTCATCACACAGAGGCAATTGGGACTGTTTTACGCCGATGTCAGCATGCGGGGGGCACCGTGCTGAATTCTGTTTCTGTTTGCTTTGGAGGGTAACTTTGGTGGGGATGGCTGTGAGGCAGGTGTGAGTTCCTTGTTTTCAACATCACCTTTGGCAGTGGTGAGATTTTCTGACAACTTGTGCCTTGGGTGAACGTTTTGGGATTTGTCCCCCACTCCTCCCCCTCAGGCTGGACACATAGGTTGCGGTCAGCTAGTGACTGTTCCGGGTACTGAGAGTAATCTTCTCAGGTTGATTCTCAGAAGAAGGGGATTATGGCACTAGTAGCCATTCCGGAATCCCGCAAAGCCCGCTGGTGATGATTGGCTGCTTCTGGTTTTGATTTGCAGCGACCCTGTCAGACAGAACAGAACTGGCAGAATCTGTTCTGAACCTTCGTAGGAGTAGAAAGCCGCGTTTTTCTCCCGAGGAGCGACGGGTGGGTTCGAACTGCTAGGATACAAGAGCTCCTGGATGCGAAGGATCCTTTTGAGGCAGCCAGGAGGGGCTCGTAGGTTTGGGGGCATGCTGGGCCCATCCGACTCGGGGAAGACTTCCAGCAGGGTAGTTCCCTGCAGCCCTGCCGATGGAGGGCACCCGTGAGCTGAGGAACGCGCTGGGGAGAGGGGATGGGGAGAGGGAAGGACTTGTGGGTGGTGCAGAGTGGAAGGCTCTGGCCGCCCCCACCTGCTTTCGCAGTGTGGGGTCCATGGGCAGGAAGGAGACCACTCTGTCTGAACTCATTGGGCAAGTTCTCGAAACTGAGCCGCGGAGTCTGGAAGGCACAGCACCCAGCAGTGCATCTGACACGCGGCCTGGCGTGCACCGTGAGGGAAATAAGCGTTGATGTTGCAGTGGGCTTGTGCTACCAGGAGGAATCTCTGGGCAGACATGTGGGAGACTAATTGAAGCGGTTCCCTGTGGCCAGTGTGAGAGGAGAGAGATTGGCGGGGGATGAAGGCTGGGGGGGAGGGGAGGCAGCGAGCATTTCCTCCACCTATGCTTTTGTGTTATTTGGTTTATTCTAATTTTTATCGTGGGCCTTTTGAACCACCTGCACGTGTTACAGGCCAAACCCGCTGTACTGAGTTCCTTCTGATCCCTGGGTACCCTGCGGGACAGAGTAGAGATGCGCTCCAGGAGCCCTGGCCCCTTTGGACTGTTCACGGCAAGGTCAGCAATTCGAACCCACGGGAGAAAGATGAGGCTTCCTGCTCCCATAAAGGTTCACAGCCTCGGAAACCCACAAGGCAGTTCTGCTCAGGCCTCTCGTCTTGTTAGGCTTCAGCACCCATGCCGTCGTGGAGAGTCCCCCAGAGGACTCCACGTGCCCAGAGCTAGGCAGCGCCCCTTTCTCAGAGAATCTCCCTGAGCAAATTGTCCTCACGTAGCTGGTGGGTTCGAACCGCTGATCAGCAGCCCAGCACATGAACCCCGGTGCCAGTGTGCCCATATATCACTTACTCCTAACACCGCGGCATGTTTAGTTAAGACTCCGTGGTGACTCCTCTCTCTGAGTCCCAGATCCTTAAATCATCCACAGAGTAGGGTGCGCCCGTGCTTGTTGGCCGAGTGCCTACTCTATGCCAGGCCCTGGGCCAGCCACTCCATGTGTTTCCAAACCAGCCGCGAGGAAGGGCTGCCGGTGTCTTCCTGTGACCTTGGGGGGGACACTGAGTCTCTGAAGGTCAAGGACCCAGGGCAAGGTCACCCAGACCGTGGCAGAGGAGGGTCTTCCACCCCAGTCTGTCAGACTCCAACTCTCTCAGCCCCTTTGTTCTTGGTTCAATCATCAGACCTGCCTGAAGTCCAGAGAGAGGAAAGCGTGTCCCTCACAACATTGTTTTCTTTGGACTGGGAAGCAGGATCATTGCCAGGAGGAGGAGTCCCTGATTGCCTGTCGCTGCTTCAGTCAAAGACAAAGAGCAGGTCAATTCAATTGGTTTCTCCCACAGCCACCAGATCACCGTCCCCTGAAGTCACACCCTCCACTGTTTATCTTGGTTGGCTTTGCTTATGCTTGAGAGCATCCCAATTCATCCCTAATGAATTGCTCTAATTTTGCTTCCGACACAATGTTTATATTAAAAGGTTTATCCCCTGCCCCCCCCCTGCCTAAAAGTAAAAATCCAGTAAACTGGAAAAAAAAATCTGAGACTATACACCTTCGGCTTTGATAAGGCATTGATCTTTTTCCCAGTTCTACTTCTACAACGTCCCATGTCCAGTCTGATTACGGAGATGCATGTGCCCCAGGTATCTGAGAATAAATGCACAAAAGTGGCCGGAGCGGTCCAGCTCAGGGCAGGCAACAAGTTGCCCGGGAAAGTCTCGGGAATACCCAAATTGGCTACCAGGAAGTTTGGGCTGGAATTAGAAGTTCGCTCAGCCAGCTGTGTCTCTGGCTCCGTGCTTCAGGAGGCAGGTGAGCTCAGTGTCACTGAAGCTGCCCTTCTTGTCCCTGGGTGCTTCTCTGTGCAGCTCACCGGCCTCCTCCACCCCGGCCCTCAGCAGCGCTCTGAAGGTGCTGATCACTTCTTCATCGGAGCAGGCAGACGCATTTCTGATGACAGCTTTCGGCCCAGCCCCAGTCAGCTTCCCCCCAACATCATAAGGGACATGGTGAAATGGGTGGGGCCTGGAGCCTCGTCCTTCGTGGCGTCTAGATGGTCATCAGTTGGATTTCCCCCAGGAGGTGGGCCTATCAGGCAAATCCCCCTTGTCGATGAAGCCATCTCAATTCGGATCAATCGTGTTGAAGGCCTCTTGATCTCGTTGGATGGTGTGTGTTGAGGGCACTTCTTGGTGGTCTAGGTCTTTGCCCTTTTGCCCGACACGGTGACAGTTAAGTCCTGCACAGATGTTGAATCAGAGTGCATCTACAACCACCAACCGACTACCTGAGCCCGTTACCGCCCTCCTCTGAACCGGGTTGCCTGATGAATGAATTTTTTTCTCTTTTTTTTTTTTTTGTGGACATCACTGCGCCCTGGTGGGAGTAGGAGGCCCAGCCTTGCTCCTGGAGAGCTGCTGCTGGATTTGAACCACCAACCCTGTGGGCTGCAGTGCCGCACACAGCCACTACGCCACCGGGGCTCAGCCATGAATGAATTTTTTTGCCCAGTGACTTTATTGGGGGCTCTAACAGCTCTTATAACATTCCATACATCATTTGTATCAAGCATATTTGTACACATGTTGTCATCTTCACTTCCAAATATTTTCTGCTTGAGCCCTTGGTATAAGCTCCTCCTTCCCCCTCCTTTTTTCTTTTTTTAATAAGTCATTTTGCTGGGGGATCGATGAATGAATTTTTACCGTAAGGGAGGGGGCTCTTCTATTTGGGATTTCAAACAATTCAACCTTAAAAGTGTGTCATATTTCTAGTATTTTGGGGAGCAGCAAGCTAACTCGCTCACCCCTCTGTCAGGGTGGTTTCCCTCCCATCCCTCCTCTCCCACACACTTGATTTCCTGCCAGGGAACCCAGACGGCATGTGCCATTCGAAGGGAGAAAACAGACAGAGCAAAGGCCTTTCTGTTTCCTGCAGGCCGGGATGCCGTTGCCAGGCTCCCTCTGTGATTTGGGAACAGCGCCTCTTCCAGATTCTCTGCGTCCTCTGGGTGGCTCCTCGGTGCCTACGACAGGACAGGACGCAGGCGGGAGCAGGCCAGTGCGAGGAGACCACAGAGGCTCGTGGTCCTGCTGCCTCTGCACGGTCACCTCTAAGCTTTACCAGCTGCAGTGTCCAGGTCGAGCACAGGGCCTCTGCTTGATTTTATTCTGCGCAGGAAGCCGTCTCTCCTTCCTAGTGGCTTCTTTGTGCTTGGGTTCACAGAGACTCACATGCTGCCCTCTCGCGCTCTAGTGATACCATCTACCACCCCACCCCCAACCAGAAAAGAGGGTCTTGTGTGGTCCTCGAAGAAGCCAACCCCTACCGGCTGGCCTTGAGTCCTTTCTGACTCAGAGAGCTTTGAGGTGATAAATCTTTATGGGAGCAGACAGCCTCGGCTTTCTTCCCAAAGAGCAGTTAGTAGGTTTGAACCACCAACCTTACAGTTAGCGGTCCGAGGCTTAGCAGACAGTGCCACTGCCGGTGAGCGCCCATCCTGTAGAAGACAGGAGGGTAAGTGGTGCTTCAGAGAGGAGGAATGGAGTGCAGGGGTGGGGGTGGGGAGTGGGCACAGTGGGCCTGGAAGACGGTTTTCGGACCCCGAGATTGAGGAGGACCCTCGTGACTGGAATGAGGAGGGACTGGCATCAAGGGAAGGCTGAGCTGTTTCCTTCCTCTCGTCTTGAGCAATAAAGGAGAGCTTGGAGGCTGCAGGCTGTGGGTCGGACGCTCACTGCAAACCACTTGCTGGAGGGAACTTGCTGTGCAAATCGAAACCGCCTTTGCTTCCATGAGTGTGGTGCTCGGTGCCCTGGGGGCCACCCCAGCGGGGCTCCCTGGCGGGGGTGGAGGGTAGGGGGAGAACAGGATGACCCTGAAAGGTCTCTCCCACACAAACCGGTCTCTCTCTGGGTCCTTTCCAATGGTCTTTGAAGCCTTACCTGCCCCCCACCCCCTCACCTGCTGGGCAGCTTTGCATAATCTCCCCCTTTTGAACCTCACTTTCCTCGTGCCTAGGGGTGATGCCCTTGAACCAGATCTGACTCATGTAGAGGCTTTGAGGAAGAGGAAGCCGAGGGCGGGGCTCTGGGGCCCCCGTCCCCTGCTCGGCATGGGGACAGAGTCCGGGGACCCAAGGCTTGTCGTTAGATTTTGTGATGAATCCACTGCAGGCAGGGAGAACCTTGAGTGGGGACCCCTGTGACTCCAGAATGTCTCCCCAACTCTGCCCCCCCCCCCCAATTCTGCCCATCAATTTCATCCTGGAGTGTGCCTTTGATTTCAAGGGCCGCGATGAACCGGGCTCCAGCCACGTCTTGTGAGACTGGTCTTTCTGCTCCTGCTGAGCAGACAGGGCAGGCTCCTTGGGGCTGAGAGGTGGAGCTCTGTGGAGCCAGCGGGAGGAGGTGGGAGCTCCCCGAGGCCTTGCCCCTGAGGCAGTGGGTGACCGAGCAGGACGTGGTTGATAGTCCCTTCTGCGGTGTTGACCTGCCGCCCTCTCTCTTGGGAAACAGGATGTGCCCGCTGGAACTCCAGAGGCCCGGCTGGCGATGGGGTCACCAGCTGAAACTCAGAGCTTCCTGCCTGGCTGAAGAAACAGGGAAATGAGAGGCAGCCGCCCCGGGGAGGCAGGAGCGCGCTTGACCTGTGCCAGGGGCCGGGTGGGGGGTGGGTCTGGGTCTGGGGGACAAAGTCAGAAACGTAGGAAGGAGTCAGAGCTTGGAGGACAGTGAGCAGAAAGGATCTCTCCTGCTCGGGCCACACCCCAGGTCAGGGCCCCCCAATTTGAGGGGGCAGGGGCCCGAGGGTCTGTCGGGTGGTGAGACTCCCCCGTGTTTCCTGCGTCAGCCATGGGGGTGCTGGGTAATAAGCAGGTAGCCAGCTCTTACGCTCCACGGGGCCTCATGGGACTCTCTGCGGGAAGCCTGTGGGTTTTGACTGTTCCCATTTTAGAGGTGAGGACACTGAGGTTGGGGCCTGGACTCGGGGAGGTGGCTCAGCCCGGACCAGCCTTCAGTCCAGCATCCCCTGGCCCAGGGAATGTGCCCTGACCTGAGCTCCTGCCGTGGCCAGGGAGGTGGGCACCTTCCTGTGCTTGCCCCGCCCCAGCAAGCCCCCATCTTCTGAGGCTACCGCAGGGCTCCCTCGCCTGTGAGGGCCTGGGGGGAAGGGCCTCAGGCCATCGTGTCCTCAGTGGAGCGTGGGAAGGCCCTCGGGGAATGGGCACTCGCTCTACTTCTGCCTGAGCCGATTGGACGGGCTACCCGCCCCCCTGCTGCCCACAGCTGCCTGAGGCGGAATGCCCCCCTTTGGTCCTCCCTGGAGCCCTGTGAGCCCTGGGAGCAGGAGGGCCCAGAGTTTGGCTGTCAGGCAAACAGGGGTGTCGGGCACGGGTGTCCTGGGCCCTAGAGCTACTAAATAAAGCAGCAGGTGGGCCTCCCCAGCAGCATGGGGGAGAGGGAGGCACACAGTTGCTGCCATTGCTGGTTGCCTGTGCCAAGACCCCTTCTCCAGGGGAGCATCAGCCGGGAAGTCCCTGCAGCTCAGGGAACAAGTTAGCTGATTCCGGGCCCCAAGGCAGAGCCAGGGGCTAAAGGTGGGGCTCAGGTCAGGGTGGAGATCACCGCAGGCTGCTAGAATCTCCTCCTTGTCCTCTGATGACCCTCAGTCGGAAGAGGGGGGGTGGTTTGTTTCTGCTCAGGCCCAGCAGTCCTCATCAAGTCTGCCCGACAGCCAGTGGGAGGGGTTGGGGGGACCGTTAGGACACCCTAGCACGCAGGGCCCATCTGTTCTACATTCCACACGCACAGCCCACGGGAGACACAGACCAGGCTGAGTTGGACTTGAGCAGCAGTGTCCCAGCGCCGACCACAAAACACTCTCAGGAGGCCACCGATTTGGTCTCCCTTCTGACTGTAGAAGCCAAGCCTGCCCACCTTCCCCCTTGAGATGTCCTGTGAGACCCTAACTCTCTGAGCCCTGGCTTCCTCCAGAAGCATCTGCCTAAGCTTCCTGGGCCTGTTTGAACAAAACAGCCCCAAACCCAACTCCTCATTCATTCACTGTGCCCTGAGAGGTCAGGGCAGGACTACCCTGTAGGTTTCAGAGAGGGTGACTCTCTGGGGGCGGGGTGGGGGGGGGCATGAAGTTTTATTTTCCTCCCACTTGTTGAACAAAACACCATGTGTCCGTCTGGGTAGACCAGGGAAGCCAAGCCACAGAAACTCAGATGTATAAGAGAGAGAGAGAGTTTTATATGAAGGGTAAGTGCACATTAAGAAAGCATCCTAACCCAGTGCTGTCCAAGCCCATAAGTCCAACATTCATCCGTATGTCCAACACGGATCTACAAAGTCCTCCTCCATCTCACAAAACACAAAACAGCAATGACATCAGCTGTGGGAAGAGAGCCGAGTCAGTGAGCGGGTCAGCCTCTCGGCGCTGGCAGGGGGCTCCACGCGGCTGCTCCAACACCCAGGGCTGCATCGGGGTGGGTCCATGCGGCTTCTCCTCAGGGATGTCTCGCAGGAAGTGAGCCTTGCCAGCTGAAGCAGGGAACTAGCTAGGGCAGCTGCACCCTGGTCTGACCATCAGAGAACAAGAGACCCGAGAACCAAAAAAAGGTGAGGCTCAGCCAGCCATTTATCTCTCTGCCCTTCAATTAATCCCACATGTGTTCATGGGCCAGGTTGGCACAATGCACCTTCACTATCACACACCATAATCTGAATGGCTTATGAGAACAGAAGTGCGTTGCCTCACGGGTTGGGAGGGTAGGAGACCACATTCAGAGTGCGGACTGGGAAGATCCTTGCTCCTCTCGCAGTGTCTGGTAGCCACCCGTGTGTCCCGGGTTTGCAGCTGCAGCCCACTGCGCTGTAGCCCGGCTGTTTCTCCCGTGTCTCTCTCTCTCTCTCTCTCTCTCCCTCTCCTAAGGACACCATTATGATTAGACTGGGACTCACTGGCTTACCAGCTAGGACCTCATCTTAACCAATAAAGACCCCATTCCCAAACGTGGTCACGCTCATGGTAGCCAGAAGTTGTCTGCCTCTCTTTGGGGTCATCCACTTCAACTGACCACAACAACCCAAGCGCTCACCAGACCCACTGCTGTCTTGTCCATGCTGACTCAGAGAAACACCTGGGAGGACAGAACAGAACTGCCCCTCTCGGTTTCGGAGAGCGTAACTCGACGTGTGTCGAGAGTCTCATCTTTCTCCCTAGGAGCAACTGGTGCTTTCGAACTGCTGACCTGGCGATTAGTGTTCCAATGCTCAATCCACTGTGCCACCGGGACGCCTCCCTACAGCAACACTGGGATCTTAACTCTGCTTCTGTGTCTAGGACTGAGACGTGGAGGGGCGTGTGTGTGCGCGTGTGTGTGTGAAAATGACCTCGCCGGGGCAAGGAGCCCCATGTGAGGGCCCCCCCCCCCCATCACAAGTGCATGCCTCCCACGCTGGGAAGGCATCTCGTGTAGGGTCCAGGGCCAGTTGGGAGGCTTGAACCTGCTGAGGCAGGCGGGGGAGGCTGAGGTTGGAGAGGAGGTGGTCCCTGCCTCTAGGGGAGGATAGAAGAGTAGGAACAGAGGCTCCCCTCCAAATTTGAGGTCTCGTTTTGTCTCTTGGGCAAGTCCCAAGTCAAGAGAGGCTGCCGGTCTTTGTAGCTGTAGCAGTTCACAGCCCCAACACAGGACAGACCACAGCAAGATGAAGTATCTGCCCCACTCTACAGAAGAGAACACCAAGGCCAACAGATGGACAGCAACCGGTCAGGGGTCACGGCTAAGATCCCAGTCCAGGTCTCCTCTGAAAAATCCCCTTTCTTGGCTTGCCTGGCCACCATTTTCTGGCGTTGATTAAGCACCCAGGTACCCTTTGCCTGTATTGATTCCGCTAGACCTTCCTCGGCGTCTCCTGGGAGAGAGGCAATGTGCCCATCCGCACTTCACAGGGGACTCAAGAGGCCAAGTGGTTTGCTTAGGATCACTCAGTTGGAGCTGTGGCCGGGGCCGGCGGGCCTCACCAGAAGCAGAATGAGGCCTGAGCACGCACACACACCTGCCTGCCCCCACCTAGTCGCCCTCCAGCCAGTGTCCCCGGTGGAGCACTGTCCCCTGGCTGACTTAGACTTTCTTTGATCTGGGAGGAGGGTGTGCAGGGCCCTGGGAAGCAGGGTGCACGGGTGTCTAGCTCCCAGTTGCTAGGCCCTGGTCTCCAATCCCAGATGGTCACTCACAGGCTGGGGCAGAGCTGGCCTGGGCGGTGGATGGACAGAACCTCTCCTGCCTCTTCGTGGGGCTTGTCCTGGCCTTTCGTGACTTGGTGAAGCACTCGGGGTTCAGGATGGCTCCGTTTTCTCCCTCAACCTTCCTTGGGATATTCTACCTGACTTCTCTGCCCACTCTGCCTCCAAGCCCTGGGCGTCTGTTCTTGCCCCTCCCCCTGTCGTATCCCAGGATGCCCCTGGCTGCCAACTCAGCTGGACAGGCTGAGCAGAGGAGTGGCGTGATGTTGGCACGCTTCCCCTCCCCCGGCTGAAACCGGGGGCAGGGCCTTCTCTTCACGTAGAAAGCAGCAACCACGCACACAAGCCTCGGGGGCCCACAGCACTCGCCGGAAGCAGACTGGCCAGGGGGCATCGTGGTTATGCGTTGGGCTGCTAAGCTTGAGGTTGGCAGTTTGAAACTGCAGCCACCCCGCTGGGGGAAGCCGAGGCTCTGAAGAGCTGCCGTCTTGGGAACCCACAGGGGCAGTTCAGCCCTGGCCTGCAGGGTCCCCATGTGTCAGAACCGGCTCAGTGGCAGGGAGTTTGGGTTTTGGGTTTGCAAGGACTTTATAAAAATCCAGCAGGGGTTCTGACTCGGTAAGGATCCCATGGGGCTTGGAGCTGGTAAGGTGTGAGTGTGTTGGTCTCGCACTGTCTGCACCTTGTCCAATTGCCTCCTGTCCTCCTGGGACCTGTCTCTGGGTCCCCACGACCTCCCGGGAAGGTTCCACCCCCAGCCCTGAGGCGTGACTCCAGCCTCTCCTGCACGACGCAGAATCTCCTTCACTGTCACCTTGCTCTTTCACTGTGCTGCGAGTGTGTTGAGTCCCTCCCAGGCCCAGCACCAGCCTCCCCAGCCTCCTCCACCTGAGAGCTTCATGTCCCCTCCCTCCAGCCTCCATCAGGCCCTGGCCTCCCTCCAAGCTCGTGGTCTCCTCTTTCCTATTTCCACACGGTGTCAGCTTCCCACCGGAGAAGGAGGGAGAAGCGGGGGACCGAGCTGGGTCTTGGAGACTTGAAAGAGTTCCCTGCCACGATCAGTGTCGACTCCTATTGGACCGGCAGAACTGCCTCTGTGGGTTTCTGAGTAGACAGCCCAGTCTTTCTCCCATGGAGTGTCCGGCGGTTTCAAACTGGTGACCTTGCAGAAAGCCCAACGCGTGCCCACTAGGCCGCCAGTGCTCCTAGAGTAGAAATAGAGGCCTAGGCATGGTGTCCTCTCTGTTCCCGACGGGTGGGGTGAGCAGAGCTTTCCGACAGATGCTGGACACGAGCCTGAGTCCCTCTACAATGGCTGCTAGAGCGGGACAGGTTATACATAGCCTGTCACTTCCTCACATTCCCTGCCCTTCTGAGAGGCACCTAGCATCCTCCTGGCCAGTATAGCTGGGGGTCAGCCAGCTCAGGACCGGACCCAGCATGCGGCAGGCAGAGCAGGTCTTTAAACACTTGTGTTCCCTCCTCTTGGTCTCCGTGGGGACCTGATGGACCAGACAGCTCAGGTCCCAGCTGATCAGCTCTAGGCTGCTCTGTGAGAGGCCCCGCGACCCCTGGGGGAGAATCAGGAAGGGGAAATGCCAGGAGCCCTGGGAAGCTGTCAGCCTGTGGCTCCTTGGAGAGATGAGGCCCTCTGGAAATATTTCTGATTACAAGCTCCTTTCAGGGTGGTTAGCAATCTACCATGCGCCATGTGATTTTTGTCCTTCAAAAGCGTGTTTATGTTCTCTGTTCATCCCTGCCTTCTCGACTCTCTCTCTCTGTCACACACACACACACACACACACACACACACACACACACACACACTCACTCACTCCTGAGGCCATCTCAGTGGAACAGTGCATCACCCCACACTTGTCTATATAGAGTCAGGTCTTTTGAATCCTTGGGCCAGAAACCTGAGACACAAAGGCCTAGGTCAATACTCCCATCGGAGGTTCTAGTCCCCCCTGTGGACTCCCTGGCCTATTGACAGAGGGGGCTGGGTTTGCAGCAGGGCACTTCCTGCAGCAACTCATCCTGCCTCCCCTGTCTAGTCCCGGCCTAGCTCTCAGAGGCCCTCCTGACATCAAGCTGAAGTTGGCCTTCCTGCCTTTGCCTTGTGAGTCCTGGTTGGGGCTCTGGGGACACAGCACAGACACACACTCTGCCCCCATCGACCCCCCTGAGAGCATTCCTCAGTGGCTGCTCAAGGGCCCCGGCTTGAGACCCTTTCCATACTCACCATTCTTCCCAGGATGCTCCAGGCTAGCCACAGGCATGTTTCTTGATGGCCCTGGACACTCAGCCCCGAGTGTCCGGCCCTGGGCGGTCCTCAGTTTGCCAGCCAGTGGAGTGGAGGGAACCTTCCTGTGAGACGTGTTGGCATTCTCTATACAGAAGCGTTGGTATTCTCAAGGATTCGCCCTTGGTATATTATTTCTAACTTCGATATGTATGTTGTTCTGCTTCAAGCAGAGTGTGTGCCTACGATTTTTGAATTAAAAACAAACAGCAGTGTGTGTGCCACCAGTACTCTCGTGGGAGTAAAACTTATCTTGAAGCAGCAAGACTCTAGTGCTAGTTGACATTCCCTCTGCTTTGAGTGACCTCTCGTACACTTCACTGCGGCAAGGCGACTGCGTTGGGTGGCCAGGCCTCCCCCTGACCCTGCTGGCGGGCAGTTGTGACACATGCCCCATCCCAAGCCAAACTCACCGCCGTCGTCGAGTTTGTGCCGACTCACAGAGCCGTAGCAGCCCTCCAGGAGAGTGTAGAACTGCCCTTGTGGGTTTCCGAGACTAATAATTGCCTAAAGGAGTAGAAAAGCCCCATCTTTCCCTCTCCAAGGGACTGGTGGCTTTGAACTGTGGACTTTGCGCACCACAGTCCAACTCACAACCCCTCCTCCACCAGGGCTCCTTACAAGCTCCACAATCTGAAAAGCATCTAGCTCCAAAGGCACTGGGTCAAGGGCCTGTCATCCTAGCTGGTAGTGATCATGCAGACCATCAGAAGCCTCTGACATTAAAAGGCAGCAGGATAGGACTGAGCCCCGGTGGCGTAGTGGTTGTGCGCGGGACTGCGGCCCACTGGGACGGAGGTTCAATTCCAGCAGTGGGGCTGGGCCGCCTACTCTCACCACCAGAGAGCAGTGATGGCCCCCCCCCCAAAAAAAAAGGCAGCCGGATAAAGCAATCGTGACACACGTCTCTTGATGGGCACACGACGTACAAAGACACCCTTAGCCCACCTACAGCGTTGAGGGAGACGGGGAGCCATGTTTTCATATATTATTGATATTGGGTGAGAATTAATCAGACCGGATTATTGTAAATTAACATGCTAATGGTACTCCCCAGGGAAGCCACTAAGAAAGTAACTAAAAATGTACAGTAAGAGAAATGTCAAGGGAATTAAAAGGGTATGCTAGAAAAGATCTCTTTAGCATAAAAGAAGGCAATGCTAGAACAATTAGGAAAGAAGAGCAAGGACCTAGACACACAAAACAAAAGGCAGGCATAAATCCTTATCAGTAATTATGTTCATGGTAAAGGGACTCTCAACTGAAAGGTCAATATAGGAATGATACGTGTGTACACATACACGATCTCACAATCGTCAAGTCAACTCCAGCTGGTAGTGGCGCTGGAGAGTAGGGTAGAATTGCCCCAGAGAATTTTGTGGCTGTACATCTTTGTTTGTTTGTTTGTTTGCTTTTAAGGCTGTGAATCTTTATGGAAGCCAACTGCCCCGTCGTTCACCTATAGAGCATCTGGTGGGTCCACACCTCAGCCCTTTCCACTAGCCCCTTTCATCAATCACTGTGCCGTCCAACCTTTAGCTCTCTCTCTCTCTCTCTCTCTCTCTCTCTAAATGTTTATTCAAAAGCTAATGATCTAATGATACGTTGTCTCCAAGAGATTCACTTGATTGTTCAAGGCCCAAGTAAGTTGGAAATAAAGTGAAATAGTCCCAAATGAGAGCTGAAATGGCTATACTAATAGCCAAGACAGACTTTAGGATCAAATATTACTAAAGACCGAGATGGACATTTTATGATATTGGGGTGGGGTGGGGGTGGGTCAATCCATCAAGAAGATACAACAATAAGAAACATGTATGGGCCTAAGACAGAACCTCGCATTCATGAAGCAAAGCTAATGGAACAGAAGGGAGAAACAGACAATTCAACGATAATCATGGGAGGGTTTAAGACTCCATTTTTTAATAATGAATAAAACAAGGAGGCAGAAGATCAGCAAGGAAATGGAAGACTTGGGTGACCTCACAAACCCACTAGACTTGACAGACATCTACAAATCACTTCACCTAACAAACTAATAACAAAATATACATTCTTAGCAAGTGGACATAGAACACTCTTCAGGTCAGACCTAGTGATCAGCCATAAAATAAGTCTCAGTACATGGTAAAAGATAAGGGCTGAGCCCTGGTGGTGTAGTGGTTGTGCGCGGGACTGTGGCCCACTGGGACGGAGGTTCAATTCCAGCAGTGGGACTGGGCCTCCTACTCCCACCACTGGAGAGCAGTGATGCCCTTCCCCCCCCCCCAAAAAAAGATAATAATACTGAGTATGTTTTCTGACCATAGTGAAACAATGAAAAATCAATAATTGTAGGAAATCTGCAGAATTAAAAGATATATAATGAAAACTAAACAAAGACACTCACTCCTAAATAACCAAGAGAGCAAAGAGGAATAAGAAAAAAATCCCAAAGGAGATTAGGAAATTAGTTCAAAATGAGAAAAAAAAACACATAAGATAAAAAGTGGCCATGTAGCTGAGAAACAAAAAAGCCCACATGGAAGAAACACACCAGCCTGTCCTGACATGATCATTGTGGACAAGCGGAGTGGGGACCCAAAGCCCATCTGTAGACAACTGGACATCCCCTCCCATTAGGCCTGGGGAGCGGAGGAGGCAGTCAGGGTGCAGTGTAGCAATGATGAAGCATGCAATGTTCCTTTAGTTCTTGAATACTTCCTCCTCCCCCTCCTCCCACTATCATGATCCCAGTTCTACCGTACAAATCGGGCTGGACTGGAGGAGGTACACTGGTCCAGACAGGAACTGGAAACACAGGGAATCCAGGCCAGAAGAACCCCTGAGACCCGGTGATGAGAAGGGCGATACTGGGAAGGTGAAGTAGAAAGGGAGAACAGATTGCAAGGATCTACATATGGCCTTCTTCCTGGGAGGGTGGACAGCAGAGAAGTGGGTAAGGGGAGATGTCAAATGGTGTAAGATATGACAAAATAATAATATTTTATAAGTTATCAGGGGTTCATGAGGTTGCAGGGAGCAGGAAGGGAAGGGGATAATGAGGAGCAGATATCAGGGGCTCAAGTGGCAAACAAGTGTTTTAAGAACGATGAGGGAAATAAACGCATGGAAGTGCTTGACACAATGGATGTATGTGTGGATTGCGATAAGAGTTATACAAGCCCCCCATAAAATGATTTTAAAAAGACATATACAACAGCAGAAGCAGTGCTGGGGGAAATTCTATAGTGATACTGCCTGCACTTCAAAAGGAGACCTCAAGTGCTCGCTTCGGCAGCACATAGACTAAAATTGGAACGATACAGAGAAGATTAGCGTGGCCCCTGCGCACAGATGACACGCAAAAGAAGACCTCAAATCGATAGCCTGGTCATCAACCTTTAAGAAACTAAAACAGGAAAGTCAAATGCAACCCAAAAATAGCTGGAGGAAGGAAATAATAAACATGGGAGGAAACAGAAGTCAATTAAAAAAAAAATTAGAAAATAACCGAGAAAAGGACTCAAATTCAAAGGTGATCTTTTTGGTTGAATGGATGGTCAAAGTTAACACCTTCAGCGAGGCAGACCGAGAAGCGTGGACACAGGTGTTCTCGCCTCGCTCCTCTGCAGAGGTGCGTGCCGGGGCCGGCCTGGGGAGCAACCTCCTCTCCGGCGCCTTTCCCGTGCTCTGCTGTGCGCTCTACAAAGGTGTGTTTTGAGTCATTCTGTGGTGTGGAACTACTGTCCTGTTCTTTCCTTCTTTCCATTTCTTTAATGATGAATCTTCGGGTGATTTGGACAAGGGTCTTCATCCTCGTTTTCAAGGCCGCTGGGTGGCTAGGAACCCGCTTGAGGTTCGAAGCTGGCTTCATCTACGTGTGTGCACGCCGGTGAGAACACGCGGGTAGGAGGAATGCGACAGGTGGGGCTGCTGTGCTGTCAGACGGATGCACTTGACATCTGCAGAGAGCTCTCTATTGCCCTCCCAAAGGCCTGGGCCAGCACGGCACTTTCTGGGCACGCCCGTGCGCCGCAGGCTGGGAATTCCCACCACAGGCTCCCTCTTCAGCACCTCCTCCCTGCCCCTCGCCAAGACTGGCAAGTCTGGGCGACAGTAGACCAGCCTACAATTGTCACGAGGGTCTTCCCAACTGTTCCCTCTGGGCTCCCGGGTCAGAGGGCAGCTTTCTCATCTCTCTCCCACCTTGGAGAAGAGGTTGGTCTCCGAGGGAAAGTCCCTTTTGGCTGATGCCTAGACTGATGGGAAACTTGCTCGGACGAGCAACACCATTCTGCCTGGATTGGCCCACGGTTCATAGAGAAGTAGACACACGTTCTGGCCTCTTAGGAGGCCAGTGGGTAGTGGGTGGATGTGAAAGGTAGAGGTGATGTTCCTCCAGGTTACTTGGACAAACCTCCCTGGTGGGGGGGGTGTTATCTTGTGGGGTGAGTGTGGGGTTGGCGGTTCAAGCCCTGCCGGTGTGTTCATGTGAGGGGACTAACAAACACTCTGGCCCAAAGAGCCGTATTCAATGATCCAATGCATTGCAGATTTCACATTCTGGAACTCCATATTCCATATCCTGCTGCCTTTACATGTGGGAGCCCAGACCCAAATCTGGGTCCCCTTCCCGGCGCTTGATATGCCACGTAGCCATTGTAGGACTCCAGAGACACGTGGGGAACAGGAATTAGTGTCTTCCAGTCTTACCACTGCTGGAGGAAGAGTTTGTCAGCTGGGGAGGGGGTAGAGAGGATAGGGAGCAGAGCCTGGAGCCCCCGTATTTCCTGAGCAGCCTGAGAGTGGTGGGTCTTGAAAGTGAGGCGGGATAGGGCTGAAGAGACACGCTGTTGACCTGGGAGACTGCCCTTTCGGTCTCGGTGTTGCTCTGTCCGTCTGTGCATGGCTTCGTTGGCCTCTCTGAGAGCCCTCTCTTCCTCTGCAACCTGGACATGGTCATCTTTTGTCCCGGCCGACTCAGGGGAAGCACTGACCTCCTGTTAGCCACTATCTCCTGTGCACATCACAACACCATTCGTTTTGCAAGCAGACCAACCCTGTGTGATGGAAAGCGATGAAGCCCCTACCACCGCCTTTTTTCTTTTTTTTTTTTTTTTTAACAAAACATCCAGAGACGCAGAATGCCAGCTTGACTTGTCCAGAGTCACAGAGTGGGGTTGGACCCACAGTCCGTCTGTCAAAGTCATCCGAGTTTCCCAAACGGGGCTGGAGCACTGTGTCTAGAGGAAAGGGGCTGTCAGAGGCACGAGAGAAGTCGGCCTCCTGCCCCAGAGAGGAAGCCAGGTCCCAGGCACGGAAGTGGCTTCCTCGGGGCCTGGTCTCTGTGGCCTAGCTTGGCAGCCGCTGAGAGTGATACGGGCGGGAAAGGAGGAAGTGGTGGTGGGGACAAAACTGCATCTCTACCCAACCAGTGGGGACCTGGGAGGCTGGGCCAGCTTGCAGCCCGGGCCACTGGCTCCATCCAGGCCTGCTCATCAGGAGGAAGTGGTAGGCTGGCTGTCCTGGGGGAGAGAGCACCAGGGCCTGCCCTGTGCAGCTGCGAGCCTAAGACCGGGATATGCTTCCTTTGCTTGGTGTCCTCCTGGGAGGGGCCAGGTGCTGGGAGTCAGCCCCTCGGTGGGCCAGGGGAAGCCCAGCGTGGCCACATAGCAAGTGCAGGATTTGGGGCCCAGCTTGACACCAAGGTCCCGTATCTGGTTTGAAGGGACCTCCCAGAGGAAGGGGCCAGGTGCATAGTGCCCTGGGTGCCCGTGGGTGTGCCCTTTGGCCATCTACTGGCTGTGGCTGGCAAGCCTGCAGAATCCAGAACCAGCCTGCAGGCAGGGCTGCCCTGGAATCCAGAAGGACTCCGGCAGCACTGGTTAACGGTGGAGAGCGTGGCTTCACAGATGTTTAACTGCTATCTAAAGACTCATTCTTGGGCTCCTCGTCCATCGCTTGAGGGAGTTGTCAAACGGTGCAGCCACGGGGGGAAGCAGTCGGCAGTTCCTAAAAGTTCAATGTCGTGTTAACCATGACTCAGCAGTTCTACGGGGAGCTGAGGCCAAGAGCACACATGGTGGCAACAACATACACATTCCTAAGAGACTGGTGGATAAGCCCAACATGTTTCCCCCTCCCACCCCTCATGTAATGGGAAGTGATTTAGCCATAGAAGACAATGAGACAGACTGAGCCCCGGTGGCGTAGTGGTTGTGCTCGGGACTGCGGCCCACTGGGATGGAGGTTCCATTCCAGCTCCACAGGAGCAAAGGCTGGGCCTCCCACTCCCACCACCAGAGGGCAGTGATGCCCAATAAACAAACAAACAAAAAAAAGAAGGCAATGAGACACTAATATATGCTACGTCATGGTGAACCTTGAAAGAATGCGCAGGAACATGAATCCACAGGCAAAGGACAGATCGTCTATGACCCCACTTATTGAAGTATCTAGACTCAGTATGTGTATACTCATCTCAAAAAACTCAACCCCACTGGGGTGGATGCAGACTCAACAGCGACCCTACCAGGCAGGGCAGACCTGCCCCTGTGAGCTTCTGAGACTGGGACTCTTAACCAGGAGTAGAAAGTCCTGTCTTTCTCCCTTCGAGTGGCTGGTGGTTTTGAACTGATGACCTTGTGGTGAGCGAGTCACTGCTTTGGGGGGCGCTGCCAAGGATCCTGCCGAGGGCGATGGAACAGGCTGGAAAGAATGGTGGCTGCTGCACCACACAATGGCATCGCTGAGCTGTCCCTGAGAACCCCGTGGAAGTGGCAAGTGCTTTGTTACCACCTCATTATTGGACGTCTCAAAGTGACGCCGGGTTGCTGGGTGGTCTACCAAATGGCAGACTTTGACATGTGGTGTGGGGGACAGGCCAACCTGGGTTCAAATTCAAGTTCTGCCTTTTACCGGCTGTGTGACCTTGGGTGGTTGCCTCCCTGTTCGGACCTTCTCACCCCTGCCGCCCCTTCACCGTGGAGATGCAGGGAAGGGAAGACATTGGTGTGGGTGGTGGCCAGGGGACTTGGCAATGCCACAGAGGGCAGGGGCAGAGACAAGGTTCAGGACACGGAGGCTGGGGGAGGCCAGTCTGTGCTTCTGAAAGGGGACGACCCATGGGGGCCCCCGGGGAACCTTGAGGACAGAGCTACTGCGGCCTGCGTGGCTAATTGATTGATTGATTGTTTAATCCCCTCCTTTCCTTCCTCTGGCATTGCCTCAGCATCATGCTGGGTCTCCAGTCTGCCCAGCAGAACAATGAGTCAGAGCGACACCCTTCAGGAGGGGTGTGGGCAAGAGGGAAGAGGGGAAGGCAGGCAGGGGGGTGGGGGTGTCAGAGGCACGGTCATGAGCAGCCCCCGGGGAGTCAGGCACTTCCTTGGAATAGCCTGGTCACTCTGACAGCCCTTGCTTGGCTCTGAGGACTCAGCCGGCAGCACTCCGGGGCGGGCGGAGACCTGAGCTCCAGGGGACGGACCAGCCTGCCTGCACCTCACCCCGATGGCCAATGTAGGTTGGTCTCTGCTTTTTTGTCCACCTGGGGGGAGGTCTTGGGTTGGGTTGTGTTTGCTGCTTCAAGCTTCCCATCTCCCTCTGGGAACCCCGATCTTTCTTGGGACTCTGCTCGGCGACTCTCAGGCAACCCTTCCCCCCTCTGGAAGGGTTTTTTCCCCTAGGATGATGGAGGAGAGGTAGCAGAGAAGATGGGAGGAGGGGTAGAGGCCAGGGTGGCAGGAAACTGGGGTCTGTTGCTGGTAAGTGGCTACCCACGTACAGTGGGTAAGTGGCTACACACAGGAACCACAGACATGGAAGCCTGGCCCAGCAACCGCTGCCGGAGTAGCCTTGGACCTTGGGGCTGATGTTTGCTCTATGTGAATACAGAGCCGGGAAATTCCTGTGTAACTTCTGGTATAAATTCCCAGAATATCTATCCATGGGGTCTGCCAGTTAGAAAGGAGAACTCCAGGACGGGCCTGCAGGAGGGTAGGGAGACTGCTTCCTCCTGTTGGGGCCTGGATGGCCAACCATGACCCAGACACTTGACTTGTCACCCTCTGGGCTGCTGAGGCTAGGCCTGGCCCTCTGCAGGAATTTCCAGTGATGCTTCTAAGGAAGTGGATGGGCTTGGAAGGAGCCGTGGAGGGGCGGTGACAGCAGGGCCCCAAGTTCAAAACCAGGATCTACTCCATGGGAGGAAGAGGAGGCTTTCTCGCCTGTGCAGTCCCGAAAACTCATGAGGGCAGTTCTACCCCTCCCTACAGGGTCCTTGGGAGTCAGAATCGGCTTGATGGCAGAGAGGGAGTGGTGAACTTAAGAGTCTTCCTCTTTTGAATTTGCTAACTGGGGGGTCCCTTGTGCTTTTCCCGAGTCTCCTTGGACCTTGAAGAACAGCACTTCTCTTCCCAGGATCTGGCTCAAATGCTCTTCCTACTGGAAGCTTCCCTTCACTGAGACACCTCCCTCCCCCCCTCCCCCAAATCCATAACAGTGACTTGAGAGGAAGGAGGGCGCTAAGCAGGGGGGGAGAGGTAGCAGCTTTGGACTCTGGGTCAGGTTCAATTTGGTCTCTGCCACGCACCTGTAACCTCGGGAAGCCCGTTCATTCTCCACGCTCAGAGTGGGACGGGGTGCAGGCTGACAGAGGAGCCAGGGCCCCGTCCCTGTGTCTGGGAGGGACTGAAGGGTGTAGTGACCGAGTCTCAGGGCAGGCGCTGACCTTCCCTGACCTGGCAGAGTCCTCTGGGGAATGGGGATTTTCCCACAGGAATGGTGAGAGCCCGGGGAGAGTCGCAACTCTGCACAGTGTCTCTGCACCTCTGCCAGGATCTGTATCCTCTCCTGTGCAGAGTTTCAGGAGAAATGGGAGCGGGCAGGCCCTAGGAGGCCCTCTGACCCCTCAAGCTCCTTGAGCACCATCTCGAATCTCCCCAGCTTCCAATGGCTCAGACACACTGAGACCTACTGCCGTCCTAACCCCCAGGGGGACTCACATTCACAGCAGGGCTCGATGGGTAACTCCCCTGCCACGGCAATGGGTGGGTGGGTGGGAACACTATTCACCCCCCCCCCCACCTGCCCCAACCTCAACCTACCTCTTAGCCAGGTGGCTCATGTGTCACCTCCAATGCCCACCACTCAGGTGGGAGAAGACCACCAGAGAGAGCCCAGTGTGGCATGTGGCACGCTGCCGGCGGGAAGGTAGACCAGGCTGTCGTAGTGCGAAGGTTAAGAGCATGGACTCCAGCCGGACTGCCCGCCACTTTGGAGATCCGTGACCTTGGGCAAGGTCACCGTTCACCTCGCTGAGCCTCAGCTTCCTCGCGTGGTTAGGATGGCAGGGTGACTTGGGGGTGGGGCGGGCGACATGAGCAGTGCCTGGCAACCAGTAAGTGTCTTCCTGGTGCTGGCCGTCTTCAAAGGTCTGGGCTGCCGGCTCGTCCTGGCCAGTGAGCTCCCAGGCTAGTTGCTGTGCCCGTGCCCTGCCAGCAGGTGGGGCTCTCTGGCGCACGTTTCCTCCGCAAACACCTAACGTGTGTACCTGGGTCCCTGCGTGAACCCAGGTCCGAAGACCCTGGAAGAGGGAAGAGGGAGGTCGGGCAGGAGACAGGCCGGACAGGAGGCAGGCGAGCAGCTCAGGGAGGGCCTCACTGGCCCCGCACCTGGCCCTGCACGGCCGCGGACCCTGGCAGTCATGTGTCGCTCTGTGTCCGCAGTGCAGGGACTTCACGGCCCACACCGGCTACGAGGTGCTGCTGCAGCGGCTGCTGGATGGCAGGAAGATGTGCAAGGACGTGGAGGAGCTGCTGCGGCAGAGGTGAGCCCCGCCCGGGCGGCCCTGCGGGAGCGTGGGCCTCGCACCTTGGCGGAATTCATTTTTTAGCCCTGGTAGCTTTCTTCGCTGTGGATCCTTTGGGGTTTTCTATCTAGAGGACCCACGTCCTCTGCAGATAGACATCGTTTCACTTCTCCTTTCCCCTTTTAGACGCTTTTATTTCTTCCTCTTGCTTAACTGCTCCGGCTGGGACTTCCAGTACAAAGCTGCAGGGCAATGGGGAGGGCAGGCACCCTTGCCTTGTTCCTGATCTTGGGGGGCAGGTGCAAAGCTCTGCCTCTCTGGAGCACGAGGCTAATGATGAAGCTTGGAGTCGGTTTGCCGTTCCGGTTATCCTGGGTAACAAAACAAAAGCAGTTGCCATGGCGTTGACTCAGCAGCCTGGCAACAGTATGTATCAGATTAGAAGCAGGGTTTTCCGTGGCTGCCCCCCCCCCCCAATAAATCACCAGGCCTTTCCCCTGAAGTGCTTCAGGGTGGCCTCCAACCTGACAACCTGCACCTTTGCGCTGAACTATTGGGGCCATTCAGCGACATCTCTATCATCAAGGGGTGCTCCCTGCACTTCCACCAGCCCCTCTCCGGCTCTCCAACTTTGAGTTCCAGTCTCTCCTGATGTCTCCAGACTCCAATCTTTTTTTTTTTTTGGGGGGGGGGGAGGATGGTGGGCAAGTATTTCGACACGCTTTCAGATGCCCCCCCAACCCCGACCCCACGGACTTTTTGCAGCCCTCTCGTAATCCAGAGGCCGGGCTGGTAGCCTCGTGTGTGCACTGCCTGTTACAGGAGCGCAGCTTAGGGCCCCTGCGCGGCGGCTGCCAGCCGACCTGGGCACTCAGCACGCACGCACGCGTGGTTCTTGCAGGGCCCAAGCAGAGGAACGCTACGGGAAGGAGCTGGTGCAGATCGCCCGGAAGGCAGGAGGCCAGACGGAGATCAAGTAAGAGCCCCCCAGCCCTGGGCCTCAGCCCTCTCCCTTCCGTGGTCTTCGATGGTTTCCGCCTTCCTGATGTGGGCTGGGCTGAGGAAGGCCAGGGAGGACAGGGCTATCTGGGGCACCGCCCTCCTGGGGCCCGTGGCTGAGGGCTCAGGGAGACCAGGCTGTGTGCAGGAGTAAATTCGGTACCAGGTGAGACTGGGTTGGAGGAGGCCAGCAAGCCACACGGCCGCCTGGTGGCCTCACGAACATCTCCGGGTCCTGAGGGGGCCGGCGGCAGGCCCATGCACTGTGCTAACCAGAGTCACCTGCCGCTTCCGGCAAAAAGTGATGTGGCCAGAGATGGGTCTACGTTCTAGCGTGGGTTGGTCACTAGAACTTTCCATGCCTTCACTTCCTCAGCAGAGTGCGGCGTCGACCCTAACGGGGTGAACTGAGCCCCAGACCTGGCTCAGAGGGGGGGAGCGTACAAACAGCTGTCCATCTGAAGTAACGGGGTTCTCTTTGGAGGCAGGCCTCTGTGTGCAGGGGCCCTGGCGGGGAGATGGCGGGAGGTGATGGATGTCTGTGCAGCTGAAGCAATGACTCTCTTACGGCGGAATGGAAGTGCCACGGGGGGAAGTGGGGGGCTGTTGCTCCCTGCTGGGCGAGGATGCGCCAGGAACATTCTTCTCACATCTGGGGATCCCTAGGCCGGCCCCAGCCTGCAGCTGCAGCAGCACCTCCCCTCCCCAGAGGACAAGCCTGTGACCTGCCAGCCCGTCCAAGGGAGGTGGCCACAAAGGCGGTCAGCTCTGAAGCCCTACCCAGGCCACTCCTGTGGGCTCAGGAGCACTCTGGACCCTCCAAAGACCCTGTCTGGATCCTCTTCCTCCCCGGGAGCCAGGGCACACAGGAGAAGGAACAAGGGCCCTGGTTGAGGCCGGGGACCAGACCACCCTGCCCATCAACCCTCCTGTGGCGGCCAGAGGGAGTACGGCTCCCTGCTCAGCCTGTGGGAGGCGTGGGGCTGCAGGCAGGCCGCCGGATCTCTCAGGGGCCGCTCCCTGTTGGTCTGCTGGGTGAGCAGTGATGCTGACCAGGGGCTGGGTTCTTGCCCAGAGTTGGCCCCTGCCTTTGTCCCCACAGAGCTGGTGTGTGGAACTGACAGGAGGTGCCCAGGTCAGGCCAGGAAGATGCCAGCTGGTGGTGGATGGAGCATAACTGAGGAGGAGGAGGGAGAAGGGAATCTGCTGTGTGCAGGGAGGGTTCAGGCAGCGGGAGAGTCCAGTGGGCTCTGAGGCACACTCAGGGGGCTGTGAGTCAGAGGGACTAAACTGGGAAGGAGAAGCCACCAGCTGAGAGACCGTGAGGCAGGAAACGGTGGGCAGTGCAAGAAGGGAGGTATGAAGCGCCGTGAAGTGGCCAGGGAGGTGATGGGAAGATGGGGAGGTGCCGAGTCTACTGACCCCCCATCTCTGACTGCTGAGCCCCTGCTGCAAAAGAAGGTGGTTGGTCACAAGGAGAACTGAGCACCCCGGAACCCCTGACCAGCACCCAGGCCCTTAAGAACAGTCTCATTTCCTCCATCCCCCAATACTTGGGGTGACCCTGGCTTGGGCCCGAGGAACCTGACAGGCAGCCTAGACCAGTGTCTTTGAGGCCCTGTACCTTCACTGGCCCAGAGTCAAGGGCTCGCTGGAGAATCCACGCTCCATGACAGAGCCAGGGAGACCCTGGAAGGGGAGGCCTTGCTCCAACATGGCAGCTGTGAGGGTGAAAGCTAGAGCAGGGCTCTCCCATCCTGCCAGGTCCCCGCTCAGCCAGAGCTAACGCAGAAAGGCAGAGACAAAACTCCACAGGGGGTCCGTGCCCCCCCCCCCTCCTCTGTAGCCCCTGGGCCCAGCACAGCCATTTCCACGTGAAGAAGTCAGACGGCCATCAGGCTGGCCGGGCCTGAGGCGCAGAGCAGAGCACTTGCTGGGAAGGAGGGCAGAGGGCAGGTGGGGAGGGCCGTGCTCCCTGTGACACAGCGTGGCGGCACGCAGCAGGTGCTCAATAAGTGCTGTTGATGCATGGCATGGCAGGTACTACAGCTGGGATAGCTCATCACTCATTCACTCGTTCCATGCTTATTCGGGGTCAGGAACCTCATCACCAATCCAATCAGGCCTCTACCACTGGCTGCGCCTTCTAATGTGTGGGTGGCCTGGGCTGAGTGACCGCCACGCCAAGAATCAGAATAGAAGAAAAAGAGCCTCGTCATTCTCTTCCCCATTCGTGGCCACCCCCCTTCAGGGCTCCCTTGGACCCCGCCTCCTCCAGGAAGCCCTCCCAAACTACCCAGCTTTGCCTCACCCTCAGAGTCTCCTTTTAGACCAGGTCCCCGCCCCACCCCCAACCTGGAGGGCTCTTTGAGGGAGGTGTGAGTGATCGCTGTCATAATCTGTCACCTCCTTGTCCCGTTGTAGGGTTTGTCTTGGGGGTGCCCCGCCCCCCAGACCTGGTCTATGGAATCCCTCCTGAATGCAGGGGCACTGCCAGCCTCCCCTTTGCCCTCAGCTGACCACCCCCACCCCCCAGACATTTCAGGATGCTCATTTTCAGTGACGGAAAGGCAGGCGGGGTGGAGTGAGGTGGAAAGACTGGGGTGGGGACAATTGGGAAGGACAAAAGCCAGAGGAAGTGAAGTGACCCCAGAAATAGTCCAGCGAGTGCTTGAGAGAGATGGACCTCAACCCCCCAGAAGCCTCCCTCGGGCCCGACAGCTCAGACCACAGACAGCACAAGGGGGGTGCCAAGTGACTGGCTGACCCTCCACTTCTCCTACAATGACCCCGCAGACTGGACAATGGGTGGATCGGATGCACAAACAAGACAGGGCCTCCAAACTCCGGGGATCCCCACGAGAATGGCCAGGGCATTTCACAGACATCAGCGGGAAGTTCACCTGCCTGGCTCCCCTGCCCTTTCCTGCCCCTCTAGGATGGCCCTTGTGTGTTTCTCTCCACATCTGGCCTGGGGCTGCATTGCCATCCCCTGGAAAGAGGCCCTCCCCACTGCTGGGTGTGCTCCCTGCCTCCATACATCCCCCACCCTTGCTCAACCTGCCCCAGTGGGGTTCCGAGGATGTCCACATGCCCGGAGCCTGCACAGAGCAGGGGCTCAGGGCAGGCCAGCCTTCCGGAGAGCCCCGTGCAGTTTCCAAAGAGCAAGACCAACAGCCCAAAAGGCCTTGGTTTGAACGTGCTCAACCTCTCTGGCCCCCACCCTGGAGAAGTTGAACTGACTCTTCCTATCAGAAGAGCTGTTCTTTCTTTTCAGGGTCTCACCGAGAAAGCTGGAGGGGAGGCCCCGTTCCTGCCAGGTATCCTGGGACCCTGCTGCTCACCTGTCCCTGGGATGCTAACGCAGGATTTGAGATGGTACCTGCCACATGGTGGGCAGAGGAAAGGGGACGCTGTATTCTGGAATTGTAGACTGCCTCCGGACACAGGATTTCAGGCTGAGCCTCCTGGCACAGCCAGGAGTCACAAAGGGCCGTGGGATGCATTACCCTGGAGGGCACGGGTGACAGATGACAGGAGGCAGGCCCAGGACCTGCAGGGGTCCGGGAGTGGAAAAGCTACGAGAAACCATCTTTTCTGCGTCTCATGGAGCAGAAAGCGACTTCGGGCAGCCTCCTGAGCTCCCGTGAGATCAGACCTTCACAGCAGGCGCTTGGGGAGAGTCTGCTGACATGTGGGGGGCTGTGTCTGGTCTTGGCCTGAAGCATCAGAACTGACACCCTCCTTTCTGGAAGTCTGGGAGGAGGAGCACCGGGCCCTGCTACCCCGAGCTGGGCTGCAGGTGGCAGCACTGAGAACCCGAAGGGCAGCAATGGCAGAGGCCAGGGCGTGGGGGGTGGAGAGGAGGGGAGGGCGCCAGCTGCTCTCAGCAACTGCAGTTCTTGAAAGCCACTGGGACCCAGGAGGGTCTGAGATGGGCAGAGAGGGAGGCCACACTGGTTTGGGGTGAGTGCCGAGTTTGCAGGCCAGGGCTGTGAGCCTGGGGACAGAGGGGAGAGGAGAACCAGGAGCTGCCCCAAGTGCCATGAGGTGGCACTGGATGGGAGGTGACAACAGGGACTAGAGCTCAGAAGGCATAGAAATGGATACCAGGCAAGGGATGTGTGTGTGTGTGTGTGTGTGTGTATTAAAACCCCAAACCACTCTCCTTGCCATCAGGTCAGTACTGACAGGCAACCTGCAGACAACGGCTGGGAAATGAGGCTGGGGGCAGGGACTGGGTGATGGCCATGGCTGTGAGAGGGAGAAACGGGGGAAGGAGAAGAAAAATCAAGGGAGGCCCCTGGGTCTCTGGTGCGTGTGACCGCGGGAGGCTGTCACTCACAGCAGGCTTGCTGCACAGACGCAGAGGCCCCTTTGGGACACCCTGAAGTGCCTGCGACATGTGGGACCCAAGAAGAGGAAGCCCGGGCAGAGGGAGGAGTGGCAGGGCCTCCTCTGGGAGAGGACGTTTCTGCCAAGCAGTAGATGCTAGGAGAGCAGCGGTTCTCAACCTGTGGGTCGCAACCCCTGTGGGGGTCGAACAATCCTTTCACGAGGGTGACCTGATTCATAACAGTAGCAAAAGGACAGTGATGAAGTAGCGACGAAAATAACTTTAAGGTTGAGGGGAAGGGGTCACCACCACAGGAGGAACTGCATGAAAGGGTTGCAGCATCAGGAAGGTGGAGAACCACTGAATTAAAGAAAAGTCCTTGGAGGCCACCCCCTTCTTCCACTGTCAGAAGGAGGCGGGGCGGGGGCCCTCACCTGGTCTCACCTCCATTCAGCTCTGCCCAGCTGTGTGATCAGGGGACAGATTCTTCTCCCCACTGCCCCTAGTGGGTCCCACCTGTGAAATGGAGAGAGTAAGGACACACACCTTGCAGCCACAGCGCCTGGAGGCGGGTTCAAGCCCAGTGTTTCAGCTTCAAGACGTCCACCTTGGGGCCTGCATCTCCAACAAGCCCCTGCTGCTGCTGCTGCTGGCCGGTGGAGGCCACAGGGCCTGGTATCAAGCAGATCTCTGCCGTTCTCTGTGGGAACTTCCAGGCTGCCACTCTCCCTGAGGTCTCAGTTCCCTCAGCTGTTCAAAGAGAGGAGGGAGTCCCCCCCTCCCCCCCCATAAAGGCTGCCTCTCCAGGCTGGCTGGCTGGGTGTCATGCCGCCTTGTGGACACCAGGGGGCAGGCGAGCTGCTCTGCAGAAGAGGCGCGGGCCAGGCTGGGCCCAGAACCCCAGCAGGAAAGGTCCTCACTGCAGGCCCTATGAGTCCGGCAAGCCTTCCCCGGTTTTGGACTGGATTATCCGCTGGGTCTTGACCACAGGCAGCACCTCTGGCATCCTTCCCGAAGGAGCCACGGTTTAGTTTAGCTCCTAGGCTGGAGGGCCGGCGGCAACATGGGCGGGGCATTTTAACCTTGAGCGTGCAGGGGGGGCCCTCTTGGGGTGGGTCTGCGTCTGACACGTGGCCATGTCTGCGTGCTTGGGGATGCAATCCACGCGGGCACGCCTCACACCTGCACCTCATGCTCTCTGGCTGCCCTGACTGGTGGACAGGGAGGCCAGCCTGCCCTGCAGGGGGCCCTGCCGGAGGCCAGGCCCCAAAGGGGAGGTTCCCAACAAGACGGGGGCATTTGGTAAGTTCTTTGGGGGCATACTAGGGGACAACTCAGGTCAGGTTGCAGAAGCCTGTGGGACCCCCCCCATCTCCCCTCCACCACCCCCCGGACCTTTCAGTGTAGTTGAGTAATGACATTCTTGGCAAAACACCTGCTAGAATCTTTACCCATATGCACAAGCTCACCCCCAGGGGCCCACCTGCTCCTTTGACGGCAAGGGGCAATGGGGCACAGAGAGGGTGGGTGGCTTGCTCATGGTCACACAGCACACCAGAGGCAGTGCCTGGATTGAGCCCATGCCGTCTGCTTCCAAACCCACTTGCTCCAAAGCCGTCTGCTTCCATGCCAGTGGCGGGGAGGGGGTGGGGCTCCCCTCCCCTGCCCAGGTCTATGCCCCTGGATGAGGAGGGTAGCCCTGAGAGGGCTGGGGGAGGGGCACTCTCCTGCCTGGGACACCCCGCCCCGCGGCACCCCGTCACTCACCAGGGTACACCTGTGCCCAGGCTTCAGCTCTGTCCGTGAGGCCGCCGTGGGTGAGCTCCCTCGGCCAGCTCTGCTCAGAGTGGCTCACCCTGCTGCCTCGGGGGGTCGGGGGGGCCGGCTGCCTGTTCCCTAAAGGAGTGTCCCTCGCTTCCGGTCCTGGTGCCCCACTGGGCCCCCAGACAGGGACGGGAAGGAGTCTCTCAGCGGTCATCTGGGCAGCGTCCTCTTCCTCAGCCTGCAGACCCTCACACCCCTGTCCTCTCAGCAACAGAGACAGCCCTGAGGTCCTGAGGGGCCTGGGGGCTGCAGGGGTGGGGAGAGGCTGGACGTGTGGGGGAGAGGGCTTGATGGATTATCCGGGAGACAATTCCCCATTCTGCAGCAGCCAGAAGCAGACAGAGGGGGGCTTTGCAGAGTGAGAGGGACTTGCTTCGTGACTCCCTAAGAGAGCACCTGGCCTCAGAGTTCCTGAAGGTCATCGTCTGGCCTGGCTTCTCTTTGGTGTGGGAGCTGCCAAGAGCTGTCCCCCCAAATCCGCCCTGATGCTAGCTGCCAGGTCAGCCCTCGGAGCCCTCTCCTCTGGCTCCCTGGAAGAAAGACAAGGCTATCTGCTCCCACAGCCTTACAGTCTTGGAGGCCCCCGGGCAGTTCTGTCTGTCCTCCCGGGTCGCTGTGAGTCGGAACTGGCCCACAGCAGGACGTGGGTCTATAGAGGAGGTCAGCACCGTGCACCTCTCCGACTGACCAGCCCCTCTGTTTGCAGCTCCCTGCGGGCCTCCTTCGACTCCCTGAAACAGCGTAAGTGCCCACTCCAAGCTGCGGGGGGGACCCCGACTCCACCCACAGAGAGGGGCAGTGCCTGCCCAGCTTGGCACCAGGGCAATCTGGGAGAGGGCCCAGAAGGCGCGGGCTGGGGACCGGGTGGGTTCGGGTGGGCAGGGTAAGGGTGGTCTGACGTCCCCGCTGCCCCTCAGAGATGGAGAGTGTGGGCAACTCACACATCCAGCTGGCGCTGGCCCTGCGGGAAGAGCTGCGGAGCCTGGAGGAGTTCCGAGAGCGGCAGAAGGAGCAGAGGAAGAAGGTGAGGGTGGGGAGGTGGGGAGCGGGGGGGGGCGGGCTCCCCACCACTGGCACCTCAAGGGCGAGGTCCCCCTCATCACCCTGAAAGCGTGGCGGCCTCTCCTGACAGACCTGCAGGCTGGACCGAGCCTGGGTGTCCCAGTCAAGCCACAGGCCCCCTGTGCCTCAGTTTCTCTTACAAGTTGGGACACGGGAGGGGAGGGCGCTTCAAAAAACGAGTGGGAAAGTGCGACTCTCTTTAAATTCCATTTCCCCACCAGTTTTCTGAAGCCCCTTGTGTGCCCCTCGTCTCCCAAGCCTTGGGGGGCCCGGCTGGGCCCAGGCCCCTGGGTGGACTGGTGGGCGGGCAGGGCATGAGCTCACAGCAGCGGCTGTCAGCAGAGCTTGGCATGGCTGCATCAGGCCAGCCGGGCCTCAGGCTGCAGAGTTCTAAATTTGGATTCCAGAGCAGACAATGGGTCCCCAAAGCCCGCAGCAGACGCCAGCCCAGCTGGTGCAAGCAGCCCCTCTGAGGTGGGACTGGCCCGCAGAGGGCCCCGCCGTGACGGGCCTGCTAATTTGAGTTTTCCTGTGGCAAGTCTGCAAAAGCTGGTGTCCAACTAGGGCCCCGTGAGACGTGTGCACACACGTGCGGGTACACCCGTGTGTGTGTGCACATACGTGTGTGCCCACGTGTTCTGTCGTGTACATGTGTGGGCATTGTGTAGGCATATGTGTGCCCGTGTTGCGTGTACATGCATGTGTGCACGTGTTGTGTGTGTACACGCGTGTGTGCAGCCCTCCCTCATCCTGTTCAGGCTTGGTGTGCCTGAACCTCAGGGACAAGGTCTCTTGCTGAGGTTCGTCCCCTGCCCTGGCACAGACCCTCACAAAGCCCCCGCACAAACAGGCTCCAGCCTCCCTCTGAGGGGCGCTTCATCTACAGGTCTTCTCAGACCTTCTCCCAGCCTCACTCCCCCCAGCTCACTCCAGCTTGTCTCTGTGCCGGCAGCTGGTGGGCGGAGTGTGCCCAGGCACAGGTATGTCTGTGTGGTGGGGCCGAGCCTGGGGTGGACTGATGGATATGTGGGGTGCCTCTGTCAGCAAGTGGGGCGGGCGTGCAGGCCTGTATGAGTGTGAGCGGCTGGGCGTGGGATGAGGTGGGCTAGTGTGCACTCCTGAGCCCATGCGACTTGTGTGCGTGTGTGAGTCAGTTTGCTTGTGCTACAGGGCTAGTGAGGAAGAACGTGTGTGTGTGTGTGTGTGTGTGTGTGTGTGATATGCAGTAAGCTCAGGGACATGCAACCAGGTGGACACAGTGGCCTTCTCCTGGGCAGTTCTGGGGAGAGGGAGCATCAGCCCCCCCAGATCACGAGCTGCAGCACCTCATCCCAGGGACACGCGTCCACTGGACATAGGGATGCATCCTAAGGCCACAGCCCCCTGCTCAGAGCCCCGTGTCCCTTGCAGTACGAGGCCATCATGGACCGCGTGCAGAAGAGCAAGCTGTCGCTGTACAAGAAGACAATGGACGTAAGTGCCAGGTCTTGGCATGGCAGTGCTCTGGGCCTCTGGGCTGGGCTTTGGGGTGGCCCTCTGTCTAGCCACACACGGCAGCCTGCAGGGTGGTCACGGCTGTAGTGGGCACCAAGGCCCTAAGCAGACAAGCCCTGTCTTGGACAGTGCTCCGTGGTGGTCAGCTGAGGACTGCGGGGATGGAAGGCAGAGGGAGTGCAGAGGGCTACGGGCAGTGAGGGAGACAGCCCCATTGAGGGACAGCGTGGGCAGTCAGCACCAAAAGTTTGCGCCCCATCTCAGGCATCTGCTAGCCATTGACTGGGGCCATGCCCCAGAGAAGTCAGGGCGACCCCATTCCCGGTGGGAGAGGCCTGTGGCCTCTGGCAGCAGCCTGACCCATTCTCTGCCCTGGTGAGGGTGTACCCCAAGAGGGAGGAAGGAGTTGAGCTCAGGGCAGGGTAGGACTGGGCAGCCCCCCCAATCACTCCCACCACCCCCCCAGTCCAGGAAGACGTATGAGCAGAAGTGCCGGGACGCTGACGACGCGGAGCAGGCCTTCGAGCGCATCAGCGCCAACGGCCACCAGAAGCAGGTGGAGAAGGTGGGACTGCCCTGCACCCCGCCTGGGCCTCAGCCTCCCTATCTGTGGAATGGGGTGCCTGGAGTCTCAGGGCATGGCCAGAGGGGGCCCCCTGGTCCTCTTCACCAGCTCCAGGCTGCACCCCGGGCCTCAATGCTCAGAGCAGGGCTGCCAGACTCATGGGGGAGGAGCAGAAGTGGCGGCATCCCCCCACCCGCCCCAACCCCAGGCCTACCTGCTAGCCGACTGAACCTCACAGCACCCTGGCATGGGACTCGGTAGGTCCAGAGAAAGGGCCCAAAGTCATGCCCAAAGTCATGCCTCTCAGGGCCCAGCTCTCGGCCACTCTGGGACAATCGCCCAGAGCCCAGGCTGAGCGGGGTGTCAGCCACCAGGGCTGAGAGCATGCTCTGCCCATGACAGTCAGGGAAGCGAGGCCCAGAGGTGGCAGGGCCTGCGGGCGAGGTGGGGCACTCCAGTGCAGGCTCTGAGCCCGAGTCTGCGCCAGTCCCTTGCACCGGGCAGGGGGCACCGGGCAGGGCCCCTGGTCAGCTTCTCTTCCTCTGGTTTTGACCTCTCTCTTCCCGGGCTGTCGTTTCGGCCCTTAGCCTTGACCCAGGCCCTCCTCGGCTCTGCAGTGGAGAGAGGCTGGCAGCCATGAGGGTATCTGTCCAGAGAGGTCCTGAGGAGGGAATCAGTGGAGCTCTGGAGGTGCCCAGGGGTGGGGCAGCAGGGGCTCAGCGCTGCTTTGTCCCCCCAGAGTCAGAACAAAGTGAAGCAGTGCAAGGAGTCTGCGGCGGAGGCAGGTGGGTGCTGCGTGCCTACCCCCCACTCCCTGCTCCCTGCACCCCCATCTCCCCACCTGCATCCCAGTCACCCCAGCTACCACCATCCCCATCCCACCATTGCAACCCACCCCTGCCCCACCATCCAGACAGTCTGCCTGTAGCCTCCCTAGGACCTGGGGCCTCTCTCTCTCTCACGAATGCACACACACCACACTTGTTTCCGTGTTCCTGCATGAAAGCATCTCTCTCTCTCTCTCTCTCTCTCTCATCAAAGCTGCCCTCTGATCAGCAGAGCCTCAGGGGCGCCGTGGCTTAGGCTCTGGGCTGCTAGTCAGCGAGTGGGAGGCTCAAACTGGCGGGCTGCTTTATGGGAGGAGGTTGAAGCGGTCTGCTCCCCAAAAACTTGCCATGAGGGAAACTTTAGGAAACTCTAAGGGTGCTGGTGGTGGGGGCTTCATGTGTGTATGAACGGAAACAAAGATGTTACCTAAGTAACTTGCCAAGCCAGTAAGTGGTGGTGAATGTATTTGAACCCAGTCCCTGAGCCCTCAGACACCAGGACTTGGGCACATCCATGCCATCCCACAGGAGGCTGACTCATTGGTGTAGCATGCACACACACACACACACAACACACACGTATGAGCACACAAACTGTACATGAACACACACAAACCACCCCAAGTGCCCCACCACAGACATGAATGCGCACGCACGAACCCAAGCCACACACATGCAAACACACACTTGTCCAGGAACACACACATTTGAACACACACACACCACACCCAAACGCAAGCAACGCACAGACAACCACACACACGAATACCCACAAACCTGTTAACTTTGTACACACACACACGCATGAGCACATCGACTGGCGCACGCACAACTTTCTGTGGACCGCTCTCCCCAGTCGTTCACCTGATGCTGAGATCCCCCAGCACCCCTGTCCTGCTGGCACACCCCAGACTGAGCGCCTGCTCACCTGGGGAAGACTCCCCTTCCTGCTTTGGCTGGGAGCAGGTGTCCCCCTCCCAAGTCTGGGGACGTGGGTCACTCGGCGCTCCAATGCCTGCTACCCTCTCTGAGCCTCGGTTTCCCATCTGGAAAGTGAGGGGTGGTCCCCGGAGCACTCCAGCTCTCAGTGCTCAGAGCAGGGTGGGAGGGGGCAGCCTCCTGGTCCATCAGGTGATGCAGGGAGGGAGGGCTGTGGAGCAATTCCTGGAGCAGGGGCGGGGGGAGAGGGACGTCTTCCCGCTCAGTCCCCTAAGGCCCCTGTGCTGGCAGACCGGGTATACAGGCAGAACACGGAGCAGCTGGAGAAGGTGCAGGGCGAGTGGGAGCAGGAGCACCGGACCACCTGCGAGGTGAGTGGTCCAGGTGTGGCCTCGGTTTCCCCAGCTGCAGCACGGCTGCTCCGGCTGCTTCGTGGGGACGCACGGGCGGTGGGGGGTGGTGAACTGCACCATTCATTCCGTCCCTCAGTCACTCGTCCACCCACTTGCCGTCTGCAGGGGCACCCACCCACCCCTGTGCTGGGTCCCTGCCCTGTGGCTGGCACCCACCACCTGGCTTTGGGCCTGGTCCTTTGGTCACCATCCTGGGACTCTGCCCCGTTCTGTGCAGAAACGCAGGCTCACACAAAGCTGTCCAGTGCTCTTCTGCCACCCCGTCGTCCCGCCCAGGCTCTGGACGGGCAGGGGAAGGCAGCTCCCTCCTACTTCCCAGAAGTCCCAGGAGTTGGCCAGGATCTGGGAGTGGGGGCCCGTGGGGAGGGTCTTTTCTTTAGGCTTGGCTTTCAGCAGAGGGACAAATCACCCTGGCTGGTTGGGGGGTGGGGGCAGCCCTCCTCACCTCTCCGCGCACTCCCCCTCGCTCCCCCAGGCCTTCCAGCTGCAAGAGTCTGACCGGCTGACCATTCTGCGGAACTCGCTGTGGGTGCACTGCAACCAGCTCTCCATGCAATGTGTCAAGGATGACGAGGTGGGCGGGGTCTCGGGCCCCAGTTCCCCAGCTCTGTGCCCTCTGCCCCCAGGACAGGAGTTCGGAACCCAGCAGGCCACCACTTCTCTGTCTGGACACCTCTCTTTCTCCCGGCTGTCTGCTCACGGGGAGGGGGTGGCAGGCTGTGTCTCCTGCTCATAGAGGGTTGTAGACAGGGTCCCCAACTGCTCTGCTCCAGCCCTGGCGCTTCGAGGGGCAGGGTCCAGTCTTGGCCTGCTTGGAGACATCCCCAGGGGGCCGTGGTTGCCCTGACTGGACCCAGCCTGTTGAGCGTGTCCACCAGGGGCTGCCCCTGTCCCCACGAGGAGCCCAGAACTGGCGAATGCAACCCCAGCTCCCCGCGTCTGCCCACCTTCCTCATCCTTGCCCATGACCTCTGAGTTTGGTTTCTGGGTTTTGCCCGAACAGCTGGAGCTTCCCGGGTGGTCTCAGGACAGCTTTCAGGGAGGGCTGTGAGCTCTGAACCCCCTCGCGCCGGGATCCAACACCCACGACTGTCCCACGTTCTTGCTCCATGACCTTGGGGTAGTCCCTTTCTTCCTGGACGCGTCCTCCCTGCAAACAGTTGGCCAGCACCCTCACTGTGATGTAGAGGATCGGGAATCAGTCCTTTGTGCAGGGCCTTGAGCGTCCCAGGAAGCAGGGGGGCTCGGCTGTCAGCACAGCTCACCCCTCAGGCAGGTCTGGGCAGTGATCCCCAAACTTCCTGGACCCAGGGCAGGGCTCAGGGGGTCCCGGGAGGGGGAGGCGTCTGAGGGAGAGTTCCGGCCAGGCCTGGCACAGCCTCCCCGTCTCCACCAGCTCTACGAGGAGGTGCGGCTGACGCTGGAAGGCTGTAGCGTGGACGGCGACATTGACGGCTTCATCCAGGCCAAGAGCACGGGCAGCGAGCCCCCAGGTGAGGCCGGGAGCACAGGGTGTCAGGGCGGGGTGGGGGGCAGGGCCGGGGTTCAAGCAGGCTCCAAGGGGAGGGGAGGATGAAGATGACGGGTAAGGCATCTCCTCAGTCCCCACCCAGCCTCCTGCATCAGTGGTCCCCCACTCAACCTTGAGTCCAGAATTTTCCATCTTGGTGGGTCCCTAGCAGGGGAGGTTTCTGATGGGACCTCAGGGGCCGGGATGGGAAAGTGGGACCCCAGCCTTGTCCTCTGGGTGAGGACACGCTGGGCATTGGGTGGCAGAAGGCGTTGGACGCCCTGCCTTCAGTAACCCTGCCTCACGGGCTTGCTACCCGCAGCCCCGGTGCCTTACGTGAACTACTACGACCGGGAGGTCACCCTGTCCAGCAGCCCGGGCGTCCAGCCATCCTGCGGTGTGATAAAGAGGTGAGCGAGGGAGAGCAGAGGCTGCTGGGCCACCGAGGAGAGCCGGGCAGTGCTCACCCACATACCCTGGGGCGTTTAGGCCACAAAGTCCACAGACCAAAGCAGTTGAATGAACGTAGGTCTCTCCACCAGCGCTGGAAGCCCTTCCTGTTGACCCAGCCCCTCCTGTGTGGCCGGCGGGGAGCTGTGCATGCTGGGGGGACAAGATAGGCGCCGACCAGCCTGGGGAGCCCTCTGGCCCAACATGAAATAGAAAACCCACCCCTCATTGGAGACTGGGCTCTGAGCTCCGCGAGCACAACCTTGTCCCTTGGCATCCTGGGCTGTGCGGGCTGTGGTGGCCTCCCTGCAGCTGACACGGGACCTGGGGAGAAGATATCGGGCCAAAGACCCCCCAGGCTTTTCCAGGACCCTAGCTTGGCCTGGCCCTGTCGGGTGGGCGGGTCCTAGTAACATGCTGCTTGCGTTGCCCAGGCGTGTGGTACCACTCTGCTCTGTCCTGAGCCCTGAGCGCTCTCCTGGCTCAGGGGACATGTCCACAGCCTGCTCAGGGAGCTCCTTCCACCCAGAAGCCAGGTCTCTCAAGGAGGGACAGGCACCATCATTGGACATGTGTGAGCATTTAGGGGTCTCCAATGGACTCACCCAAGGAGCCCCGGCAGCATGGGGGCAGATCCTGCCTGGGGGAGGCGGGCCTGGTAGGAAGGGGGCTCAGTGAGACCCCAGAGCCTTCTGAAGGAAGCCTGGCTGGGAGCAGAGGCTCCTGGGAACCGTGGTGCTCAGAGCTGGGCCAAAGCACATCCCTAGAGACTCTTATGAGTGGGGTGGACCCAGGAGACACATTCACCCCCTCACACGCTCCACAGCCCAGGGGGGCTTAGGTCACCCCTCCACCCCACCCCCCAGGTGAGGACCTAGATGCCAACAGAGGTGGCCATTTCGGCAAGGGGCAGCGTCAAGGAAAGACAGAAAGAGTGCAGTACCAGGGGTGGAGGAAAAGATGGGGAAAGATGGGACTTTCTATGCTCTGAAGAGCTCCAGTCTGGAGGCCCCTAGGGGCAGTGCTGCCCTGTGCTGCCCTATGGGCGGGCAGCTAGGAGTGGGCACTGACCTGAGAGTGGTGAACTTGGTTTGGGTTTGGCTGCTGGGGGCGGTCAGAAGCTATCAGATAGGGCAGCCTGAATAAGGTGGGGTAGGAGGAGCTGGGGTCAGGGGGCAGTGGCTGAGACCCTCGGGAGCGGGGAGGGTCTGACGATGGTCAAGGCAGGTGAGAGAAGGGCAAGATGGGCCTACACCTTGGAGGGGGTGTGAGAAGCAGGCGTAGTCTTTGCCCCCCGCTTCCCCCAGTTGCTCCATTTCTCCCGACATCCCTCCCCCTTCTCTAATCTGCCCCTGGCTGCCCACAGGGGGGTCCGGGAGCCCTGGGCGGTGTTGGGCAAACTTTGCTTCTTGCCCAGTGCCTATGTGCTTTGACCAGCGGTATCCACGGGAGTTGACTGCACCCCCAACTCTGCTCTGGCCTCCCGGCAGTCCCCCGCCCACCAGCCCTGCCCCTGGCTTCAGAACCCCCAAGGACACGGATTCCAGTGACTTGGCTGAAGTCCCCTTCTGTCTGTCCTGCCCGGCCCGAATCTGGGTTCTCAGGACCTCTGGTCAGAGCTGGTCCACTCCACACCCCAAACCTCACCGGGACAGATCCCGTCTGCAAGATCTGTGACCCCTGTTGGCCTTTCACTGTCTGCGGACAGTGGAGCCACGGCCTCACGCAGGGAAGCCAGGCCTGTGCCCGCACACACGTGTCCCCACGGGTGGACCTGCCGTTTCCTCATCTTTTCTTTTATCCAAACACTCTTCATGGCCATCGGCTTGGGCCAGGCACTGGACGGGGTGGACACTCGCCCAGGGTGGCTATGGCACCGTCAGGAGGTAGCCTCCCAGTCTGGACACTGTGAGCGGAGGTCTGGTGCGGCCTAGGCTGGTGGAGGTCCCCCTTGCCCACGGGGAGATGGGTAGGGATTTGACTAGGGGCTCATGGGCGTGGGGACCTGGACATTTTCCTGGGAGCATGCAGACTGACCCCCAGGGCCCCAAGGAGCAGGGGTGGAGCAAAGGCCTGTTGTGCGAGAGGGTAAGCCTGCATGCCTGGGGCACCCCGCAAAGCCGAGCCTGGACTCTGGGGGGCTCCTTACCCTCAAGCCTTCCAGGGCCCACCCTCTTCCTCCCCATCCCAGGTTCTCTGATCTGCTGTACGGAAGTCCCAAGACTGCGCCCCCTGCAGCTCCCACCGGTGAGTGCAGGGAGGGTAAGGGACCAACACCGTCTACCCCGGGGGACGGGGACCATTCCACATGAGGCCCAAAGGGGCAAGTGGACGGGGCAGGGAGCGAGGGCTGGGGGACTTCTGCGAGGGACACTGGAAAGGGTCGGGATCTGACCCTCCTGGGCTCTGAGCCTCCACAGAGCCCCCAGCGCCCGGCCCCACCTGCACAGAGAGGAGGGAGGTCATCTACGCTGCCATTGCAGGGCAGGACACGGCCACCCTGCCTGCCCACGCGTACAAGGTGCTCTATGACTACAAAGCACAGGTGAGACTCCCTGACAGGCCCTCGCCCGCCGCACAGCCACCTCGGCACCCAGGGCCTGCAGGGCCGGGAGGGCTGGCCACTGTGGGGGTGGAGGCGGGGGTGGGAGAGGGTGGTCTCTCTGAGAGCCTGGGTCGGGGCACGGGCACCAAGGCTTGGTGCGGCTTTGGTGGGTGTTGAGAAGTGCCCACGCCGGGATGCATGCAGACCCGCTGGGCATGCCTAGGGCACATGTGGCAGGGTGCCCAGCGGGCATGGCTCTGTGCGCCTGGCTGTATGGGAGGCTGGCAGAGCCCGTATGATGAGCTGGCTAGATGCTGGGAGGTGAAGGGGGAGCCACCCAGCCTGTGGGTGGTCTCCAAGAACAAACAGGTGCGGCTGGAGACCACGTCCGGTGGGACGCGCCCCCATCCCCGCATGTCTAAGGGTCTCCCCAGCCCGCCCCGCATGCTGCACACCCCACCACCCCCCGCCCCAGCTTGGTGTACTCGCAATCTGTTGCCAGAACCCTGATGAGCTGGACATCACCGCAGGGGACATTCTGGGGGTCATCTTGGAAGGGGAGGACGGCTGGTGGACGGTGGAGCGGCACGGGCAGCGCGGCTTCGTCCCCGGGTCCTACCTGGAGAAGCTCTGAGGGGCAGCACAAGCCCCCACCCGGACCTCCCCTGCGGCCGGAGCGCGTGGAACTCTCACCACTGCCCCCCGGCCTCGCCGCTGCAGCCCCGGAGCAGGGCCAGCCCACAGCAGATGGACGAGGCTCTCCCCAGGGAATAAACCAGTGTCTTCTTCTCCCTGGTCCTTTCTCTGTCACCTGCCCTGGTGTCCGTATGCTCGAGGGGACGGGGAGTCGGTGAGAGCCAGCACGGCCCACCCCACCGAGGGACTGCAGCGCAGTAGCTGGGCCTGAGGTCCGCTCGGAGGGATATTCTCACTGGCCATGTCCCCGCTCCGAGAGTCTCTTGTTGAAGGATGCCAATCCTCTCGGCCATCTTTTCTCTGGGCTTGTGGTGCTCTTGTGGTAAAGTGACCAGATTTCGAGCGGGACGCCATTGACCGGGAGAGTGGGGTTTTTGATTAAAAATTTGGTCTATATGGAGCAACAAAGATTTTCGAGCACAAAGATAGTATTGTAATATATTTATTCTAATTTTAAAACACTGCGAGATGTTGTTAAACTTAAAAATCGGGACACCTGGTCACCTTATTGTACGTGTCTCGCTCATGAAGTCCCGTTGTGGCCACAGCTCTGTGTGAAGCCCAGGGAGGACCAGGGCCGCCAAACCTCAGTCCTCGGCTCTATTTCAAGAGCCCCTGGCTTGGTGGGGGGGACCGGACAGTCCAGCAAGTTAGATGGCAGCACAGAAAATGCCCCAAGGAGTAGAGCAGGCTGAGAGGATGCAGAAAGAGGGGGACGCTGTGGCTGTGGCAGAATGAGCATAAGGTGACTCCATTCCACCCCTGCTGGCCTCTGGCTGCTCCAAGGTGGGCAGTGGGCAGAAGGGGCGTGAGGGTCATCACTGGAATGTTCGGAATTGGTGGCAGACAGGTGACACGTTGGGCTGCCCACCCAGGGCCAGCAGTTGGAAACCATCCCCCACTGCACAGGAGAAGAGAGGCTTTCTACTCCTGGGAAGACACGGCAGTTCTGCCTTGGCCGCCTACGGGGCACTGTGGGCTGGACTCCGCCCAGTGCTGGTGAGGGGGAGAGAACCTGCAGGGTGGCTGTGGGTAGCAGGGTTTGGTGGAGAGGATCCCATCTGACATCCCATGCGATGGACACTTTCCCTGTGACCCCTGGGGAACGGAGGCCTAGGGTGGCCAGTCTGTACCACCATCTCTGTGACAGCAGCCCCACTGTTACGGTGTGTCCCCACTGGCCCTGGCCCCATGGGAAGGTTACTCCACAGGCCGAGGCAGGGGTTACAGGAGGTCACAGGAAGCTTGTCTGAGCTCGGCCCTGGGGAGAGAGCAGAGCAGTGGTCAGGATGGCCTCTGCCGTTCAAGGAGGCCACTCCAGCATCTGAGGCGGACGCCCATCTGTGTGTCCTCCCCACCAAAACAGGTGGGCTTGGGTGGGCGAGCATCTGGGGAGGGGGTCACCTGTCTGTCCCAGGTGTGTGGCTCCTCAAGCTCTGAGGCTCACGTGACCTTCATGCCCACAGAGGTGCCCAGGGCCCAGGCAGTCCCCGGCGGCAGGGGTGAGGGTGGGGATAGGGGCGGGGGTAGGGGCAGCCTCCAGAGTTAAGAATGGCACCAAGAATCATCTGTCACCCTTCTCCCACGTTGGGGGCCAGGGGTTGAGATGGCTGTGTCAGTCCAGGTAGACTAGAGAAACAAATCCAGGGAGACTCCTATCAGTATAAGAAAGAACTTTATATACAAGAGCACCTGAATACTGGGAAAACATCGCAGCCCAGTCCAGATCAAGTTCATAAGCCACTAATAGCCCCTGTGTCCAATGTCAATCTATAAAGTCCTCTTCAAATCAAGGGACACATGCAATGACACCGAATGCAGGATGACCGTAGGCCGGCGGGCTGGAAGTCTTGTGGATCTCACTGTGAATATCTCCATGTGATTCCTTGAGCTCCCAGGGCACCGGGTCTATCAGCGTAGCACCGTGTGTCCTGTCAGCAGAGTATCTCTCAAAGAATGAGCCGAGAGAGTCGCCTGCTTCCATGGAGGAAACACAGGAGTTCCCAGAATCCTCAGGGGAAGGCCATGGCCACACAGAGGTCTCATTGGCTATACAATAATGGGACGGGCTAGACTCCAGCCCTTCACTCCTAATCCTCTCAGAGTGACATCAGATTATAGAACTACCACAGCGGCTTTGGACTTTGGGGCGGGGTGGGGGTGGGGGGGTCGGGAATCAGAAAGAAACGACAATCCTTTTGAAAATGTCAACATCCCTTTGAAGGGCAAGCTGGAGAAAGACTTGGCCTTCAGACAGCTGACCTGGGACCCAAGGTGTTGCCCAGGACATACATGCCAAGCCCAGCCAGACCCCGCGGATGCCAGACTGGCCGGCAGCCTTCAAGAGATCGGGTAGATAGGTTGATGGCTTCCAGTGAATCAACAATGTACCTACCGGGTGTGGTGCTAGTACAGAGAGGTGACCGCACACACGCCCACGCTCAGCCCGGATGTGGCAGGCAGGCAGACACGCTGTACTGTCACTAGCCCCTTCTGACTCGGGGCAGCCCTGCAGGATGGGGGAGAACCACCCGGCTTGCCTCCTGGGGGGCATGAGACAGCGATGGGGAAGCGCAGAGTGGGAGGGCTGAGGAGGGACTCCGGGCTGAGCCGGCAGACAGGGAGGCCTCCCCGGGGACCTCGGGAGGTGGAGGAAGGAAAACTGAGCGATGAGGGCTGGGAGACCAGACCGGCAGGGCAGCTCAGTGCCCTGACCACTGGTCCTGGTCTGTGTGGGGAGCCAGGAGCCCAGAAGGCAGACATCAACGCTTTCTTGATGCATTCCTCTTGACAAAACCTCACCACCTGGATCTAGCATTCCATTCCATGGCAAAGGGGTTTTTAAATTTTTATTATTTTTAAAGATCATTTTATTGGGGATTCTTACATCTCTTATAATAGCCCACACATCAAGCCTATTTGTACATAGTTCGCCATCATCAAATTCTAAACATTTACTTTTTATTTGTCCTTGGTACCAGCTCTTCTTTCCTTCCCCCGCCCCCTTATCATAACCTCTTGATAAATTATTCTCATATCTCACACTGACTGCTCTCTCCCTTGCCCCATGGTTTCAATTGTTCCTCACCCTGATGGGTGTGGTTCTGTGTCAATCATTGTGCTCAGTTCCCCCTTCCTTCCCCTCCTCTCTCCACCTCTCCCCCACCCTCCTGCTATTGCTAAACCCATTTCTGTACCTGAGGGGTTTATCTGACCTGGATTCTGTGTGTCCTGAGCATTTACCTGTACCGGGGTATGTGCTCCGGCCTAGCCTATAGTGAAGGCAGGACTGGGGTCATGACTGATTGGTGTGTGTGTGTGTGTGTGTGTGTGCCTCAGAGAACCAGAGTAGTATTGTGTTTCATCGGAGATACACTGCACCCTGGTTGACTCATCTTGTGTCCCTTCTGTGAGTGGCTGTCCCATTGTCTCCAGATGGGTTTGGTTTCAACAGTATATTTTGCATCTTCGGATGCCTGTTACCTGATCCCGGCTGTCCCTCATGACCATGCTTCCATATGTTTCTTGCATTTGGGCTTGTTGCTTCTCAGTCAGATGGCTGCCTGTTTACCTTCACGTCTTCAAGACCCCAGACACTTTCTCTTCTCTGCATCCTTCCAATTTTAGTATCTGTGCTGCCAAAGTGAGCACGACACTATATCTTTCGACAGCCAGGCACCATCAGCTTTCACATTTGCTTGTGCACCCATTTTGTCTTCAGTGATCATGCCAGGAGCATCACAGAATACTGGATTATTATTAAAGTGTTTTTGTGTTGAGCTAGGGCTTCAGCAGAGGTCCCAAATCAGTTCACTACCTCCATGTCCTGCCATATATACATATGTACCTAGCCAATACCTCCATTCTTATGAATTTATATACATATGTACACACCTGTTTATACCTCTGTCCATAATTCTGCTCTCTAGAGCTTTCCTGTTTGCTTTTACCTTCCTCCTGCTCCACCATCACACTTGCCCTTCTGCCTCTTTTTTTTTGGGGGGGGGGGGCATCACTGCTCTCTGGTGGTGGGAGTAGGAGGCCCAGCCCCACTGCTGGAATTGAACCTCCGTCCCAGTGGGCCGCAGTCCCGCGCACAGCCCCTACGCCACTGGGGCTCAGCCCCCACCAGGGCTCAGCCTGCCCTTCTGCCTTTTAATAGGCAAAAGGTTTTTAAAAAAAATTTTATAGCTTTATTTTTTACATTATTTTCAGGTTTAGTATAATTCCTCAAACTATTATCTACTCAATTTACGTTGACTTTTGTGTTTTTCTAGCACGTTTTAAATATATTTTTTAAAATTAGTTATTTATCACTCTGACAGGTGCTTTTGCCTCTATAGCCCCTGAGGATGATGGGTAATGAGCAGTAGATAACCACGTCTGTGCTCCAGTCATTCAGGTGGCCAGAACATAGAACTGAACAGGTTTGGGGTCAGTGTTTCCCAGGGCCTCGAAAATGCCAACCCAGCACAGCACCTCATTGCTGCGAGGATGGTGACCTGGAGGAGGGTTCCAGAGCGAGGGAGCTGGCGGGTGTGAGAGACACTGCAGGCCTCTTCAGAGATACTGCAGGCCTCTTCCTGGGACTGAAGCTCGGGGAACAGGGCCATGGAGGGACCCGGGCTCCCTCGTGCTTGTGAGCGTCCTAAGGAAATCACTCTCTCTGAGCCTTCGTCGTCGGGTCAGCATCAGGGAGATGGGTACAACATGGCCCTGGGCAGGTGGTCTCTGGGGAAGGCTCTACTTAGGTCATGGCGAGCGCTGATGAGAAGGGCCACTGCTGAACCTTGACTCTGGTGAAGGGCAGAGCTCTGGGCCCCGCTGACCCCCTTCCATCCACATGTCCTCGGGATACCCAGCCCTCTCCACCATTCGGCCAAACTGCGCTCACATGCAGCTGGTCCCCAATTCCGGCTGGGCCAGGTAACCTCAAGGCAGGGCCCTCTCCGTGGCGGGTCTAACTGCAAGTAGAGATGCCTGCCCATTTCCTCATCCTGGCACGGACAGGGGTGGTACAGGGAGGAGTTGGGGAAATGCTCGTTTTCATGTTCTGCTTGTGGCCATCAAAGCGGGCAATGAGCTGGCCGGAGGGCAACCGCATGTGACCGGGAGAAGTTGTCAATGTGACTCTCCCCCGGAATTCATGCGGACACGTGGGCAGTGGGCCGAGCTCCACCCTGTTCAGTGTGGCAAGGCTGGCGGCAGCCCGCAGGACGGTGCACTGGGACCCCTGGAGATGGGCTCAACCTCGTACCAGGACATCCTTGTCGCCGATGAGAGGAATGCACTCATTCTACCGCCCAACACAGGTAGTGTGCCATCCTCTGTGGTAGGGAGGGAGGGAGGGCCTTGCCAACGAAAACTCACCACACCAGAACAAGCAACACCTCCGCTGGCACACCCTGCCTCTGCACTGCCTGTTTGTGCGGTGTGCTTTCTTAGAAAATTGTCGCATTTCTTAGAAACACTGAGGTGTTGAACTTTTTTTTTCAATGTTAAGATAGCACACTAAGATCAAAATGACCTTCAGAAAGGCACTGGCATAAACTCTTGTCGGCTGCAGGCGGTGGGGTGCAGTGCAGACCCGGCAGCAGGACACGCAGACACTTGGTGCCAGTTGCCAGTGCCCTTGAGAGGCTGGCAGGCTGGAGACCAGGGGAGCCTGGGCCATCCATCAGTCCTGTCCGAGCCCTCCCTCACAGGTGGACACACAGGAGGGAACTTGAAGGAAGCCCTAGTGGTTACAGCTGGAGCCCTTTGAGAAGCGGGCAACACAGAAGCATGGCTGAGACCTGGGACTCCCGTCAGGCCACATTGGATACATGGCAACAGCCAGCCCTGGATGGAAGAGGGAAAGGGGGTGGGGGGTGGGTAGGGCTAGAGAGGACAAGAGAAAGAAGTGTTCTATTGTAAAACACAGTTCCAACGATCTTGGAAATGGAATCAGCTGGCTGGCAGGTGGGAGGGAGGCAGGGAGAGGGTTAACCCTCCAGAGATTGCAGGGGAAGCAGTAACTCACCATGGAGAAAGTGGGACACGCCCTGGCCAGGTTTGCCGGCTGTTTATTGCCTCTGACCTTCAAACACACCCTTCCTTGGTTGCCGGCCTGCCTGGCCCCACTGAGGCAGGGACGGTGCAGGCTGTTCAGCAGCTGGGTTACAGCAGCGGTTCTCAACCTGTGGGTCATGATGCCTTTGGGTGGTCAAACAACCCTTTCACAGGAGTCACCTAAGACCATGGGAAAACACATCTTTTCCGATGTTCGAAGGAACGGAGTTCCCGCTCCTCTACCCGTCTCCAGGTGGGCCTGCCCATGTGCAGATACGCCCACATACAAGGACCCATGCTGCACCATGCCTCAAGACAAAATTTCACTTGTCATGAAAAAATAAATCCTTCACATGAGGTACCCCAGAAATGTCTGGATACTGTCGTGGAGAACATGAAACATAACTAAATCAGTTCCCTGCTTCAAGAAAAAAAATCCATCTAATAAACACTCCTAAAATTAGAAAATATTTCACTATATAATGACATATTGTCTGTGTGATTCATCATGATGCTGTAATGATGTTCAACTTGTACCAATAAAAACACATCGATATTTTCACGATGCATCATAACAGTGAAGAAGTAGCAAGGGAAATAAAGCTAAGGCTGGGGACACTGCCACACGGGGCACCGCATGGCAGGGAGGGGGGAGGGAGGCGCTTGTCAGAGAAGGGTGGCTCTTGCTCACTGACCGAGAACGTTAGGCTCGGGGCGGGCCTGCAGGGCCGCAGGGTGCCCATCCTCTGTTGTCCCTCCCCAGCAGCACTCAGTGGGGCAGCAGAGGTTCTCTGGTCTCCGGGGCAGGCTCAGCAGGGGCTCGTGACAAGCCAGGGGTCCTGCGGCCACGTAACCTCCGGTCAGTTGGTGGGTACTCTTGCCGCCTGGCTGGGCACCAGGTGGGCTGGCTGCGCGGGAGGCAACCCAGCTCCCCGACACACGCCATCAGTACCACACCCCTCTCCTCGCCTCTTGCACACCTGCGCCAGGGTCAGGACTGACCCCACGCCCAGACATTTCGGCCTCAGCAGGCCCCGGCCCCCGCCTCACTCAGGTCAGCAGCTGGCCTCTGGGAACTCCGTGTCCCCCGTTGAGCAGGCCAGAACCTGGGGCTCATCCGAGACCCCTCCCTGCCCACCACCCAATGGGCTGTGAAGCTGCCATTAGCTTTAACAGTCCGCTCTGACTCCCTCCCTGGCTCCACCAGTAGGGCCCACCCTGTCCACGGCCGGAGCCCCCTTCATGCGCCTTAAGCAGGGTGCAGCCATGTCACATGACGGCTGAGGAGGGCTCCAGGGGCACAGGCGCCCTTTGTAGCTCCCGGCACCCTGAGCCCCCTTCCACCCCTCCAGACTCAGGCATCTCCTCCAGGAAGCGTCCCGTGCAGCTCCCCAGACCCCTTCTTCCATCGCTCCAAGTCCCCGCACTGGGTTTCTCTCTGTGACCCCAATCCTCACATGGACTCACTGCCGCCGCTTTGATGCAGAGCTCACCGCTGTGTCCGGGGAGCCTGCTACGCAGCGGGTGCTCCCAATTGTGGGGTACACTGGCTGAAAAGCACCTGTGGTTCCCTGAGCACCATGGCCTTCAGAACCTGGCAACAGACACCAGTACAACACACGCTCCTCATGATGAACTAAGCCTAAGCACAAACATTTTGAAACACTACTGCTGCTCTGGAATCCAAGAATCCCCCAAATAATTAAAAACTGCATGTCGAGGGGTGATACAGAGTTTATTGAATTAGATTTTTCTATTTACAACTGAGAACACATCTACATACTACTGTGCAAGTCTACATGGGTACATTGTTTCCAGACGGCTGTAAGACTTACGATGAATGAGCTCAATCATGAACACACACACACATTCTCTCTCTCTCTCTCACACACACAGAGTTTTAAAACAGTAGTGCATACATTATACTCCTCCAATAAAGTCGGCTTTGATTAAAAACCACTAGTTTCAAAGATCAGTCTCTGATTTTGAAGATGAATCAAGATATATATACCATGTGATTCTAAAGTCTATCTTAGCCATTTCGTACATTGCTATCTTAGTGGACTGGACTAGAGTATATGGTTTTTGAAAAGGGCACCCACTGACGAGGGGCACCGCCAGGGGGTCACTTTAACCACACAGGTGGCTCTTCCCCCCTCCCTCCCAAACCTTTGGCCAGAGTTCTACATAGTGAGGACTGAGGGGGGCGGGGGTACGTCAGACTCAGTCCCACTATTGCTCAGAGGTAACAGAAGCAGCCGGCGTGGGCGGCTGCCTGTAATTCTACCACACCACACAACTCGCAGATGGTTCTGAAACTAGAACATTTACCACCACACTCAAAAACGCTGGGGCGGGTTGAAAGGGCCAGAACCAGGGACCCGGAGGAGGGGGGAGGGGAGGGGAGGTCACGGGAGAGCCCGGCGGCTCTGTCCCACAGCAGGGCCCGCGTGCTCACACTCAGACAGCTTGGGAGGCAACAGCAGCGGCCCCGTGCCATTCGCCTTCGGGGGGAAGGGCCGGGTGGGCTGCTACGCATAGGTCCCGCCGGTGATGAGGAGCTCGTAGGCAGGGTCCCTACTCCTTCTGCACAGCACGATGCAGGCGCACAGCATGCCCAGCAGCTGCAGGAGCAAACAGAGGGAGGCAGGGTGAGACCCTGCAGTGTGCACTGACCTCAAGTCATCGCCCCCACCCCCACAGGAGGGGGAGTCCCCTGCGACCCTCACCACCAGTGGTGGCGGTCTTATTTCTAGGCATGGCGTCAACACTGTGCGTCTGCGCCCCAGCCTCACCCCTGCAATGTTTTAGCACAGCAGTGAGCGCAGCTGAAACGCGGCCCTCGAAACGCGGCCAGGACGACCGTCATGATCTGTGTCCAGCGCGCCGCAGAGTCCCCAGACCTGCAGGGAGAAGGTCTAGCGGGTGCTGAGAAACGTTCACAGCCTCGCGACGGCGGGCCCGGCTTTGGGGGGGTTCAGTACGCGAGGGGCCAGCAGCCCTGCGGTGGAAACCACCCCCAAAGAAGTGGAGTGTGGAGGTGGCCGCTCTCCCTCCTCCAACGCTTCTCCTCCTCCTGATAACGCCAGGCTGCGCTATTTTTCATAAGCAAGAGGATTACATTGCATTAAGGGCGAAAGAGATTGAGTCTTTCTAACGGGGGTCTCACAAAATATCAACAGGAACCAAAGGGCCCGATGCGAGTAGGCTCATTTGTTGTTCTAATTTTTCATCCAAGGTGAGAGGCCTGTGATTTCATTTTCAAAACCCGGGTACCCCTTTGTTCACCTGGGTCAATCTAATCTCTGCCAAGGGCCCCTGATCCAGAAGTGGTCTCACAGAGCCGAGTGGGAGGTGACACTAAGGAGTTCGACGGGCAGAGATGAAGCAGGCCCGCGAGGGACTGACTCACTGGCACAAATGATCAAGTTCCAGTCCTGTCCTCACTGAGCCTCTGTTCTGCCCGTTCTGGTGCACACGTTTCACGTCGTGCTGTTGATACTGAGGTCTACCTAGGAAGCCTTTATGGAAGTGGGCACTGCTCAAAGTGTACTTGGTGGCTTGCCAAGTAGAGACATGTTTAGTATCTAATTCCTACAGAAATATATTTCTGCTCATTGTACACCAGAACATTCTTAGAACAGCTAGAAAATCAAACTCAATTATGTTCTCGGGCAACGTTAAATTGAGCGGTAAACACGCTCCATTGACACATTACTGATTTGCTTGGGGAAAAATCTCTCCATCCGTGAGTGAGTCCTCCAGGTCCTTTCTCAGCATTCTCCACAGGGGGTCTGAATCAGGCCTTCCATGGCTTTTTAAATTTCCACTAAGCCAACCTACATTGATTTAAAAAACAAATAAGCTGCATAAAACCCTACTCAGGCTTGGCATGAGTCTGCTTAAGAATCCTACATTCCACACAACAATGGGTTACATCACACTGCTAGGTGAGACAGGCCCACTGCCAACATTTTGCAAGGGTGAAATGTCACCGGTGGTTGACATTCTCCAGTTGTAGACTTGGCAATATTACACAAGCAGATAGCTTCAATGGTATCTCTTGCAACAGAAGTTTCTCCTATAATCTTCAGGGCACGATGATCAATCTTTGCAGAGCCCAGGGACGGGACTTGGGCCACTACAAGACAACCACATACAGAAGCAACTGGCAATTAAAAACAGAAACAAAACCCAAACTGGCTACCAAGGATTGAGATGTCCAGGGTTAAAATGTATAATGAACTGAGAAGGCTTAGATTAAGTATTCTTATACAAGGCGATTGGAACTGAGAAATATCCTCTCAGAACTCAATCGTAAGACCCTGACTCCTCCATTTCACAGCCTATACATTTGCTATGGATAGGTTGGGGAACCCACATACAGAGGATATTCACCGACTTGCATTTTCTCAGCGCAAGACTGTGCTCCTTAAAGAAGAACCCAGGTAACGCCCCACCCCTCTCACGTCAGTGCCCCCTCGTGGATTTCTCAGACTGCACACTTTTCAGGAGTAAACAGCTTCAGCTTTCCTACAAATTATTTAAAAAATACTCTAATAAAACCTGAATTTTGTTTCCCATCTTCTGGTTGATGTCTCTAAGGAAGAATTACTCAGGCTTTTAAAATTTTAAGTGTTCGGAGTCAGACCATTGGATCTTAGCTCCTCTCTGGGCGCATGATGTGAAGTGCTGCTTGCTTCTGTATGGTAACTCATTTTACAAACCAGCGGAGGAGGAGGAAGAGGAAGATGAGGAGGAGGAAGAGGAGGAGGAGGAGGAGCCCTGCCACTGAGCCAAGGCTCACTCACAGGGAGACCCTGGGGAGGGGGGGCGGGGCAGCTTCTCTCCCACTAGGTGCATAAGGCAGGAAAAGCGCATCAGGTTTGGGAAGCAGGTCTCTGGGAAAGCGTATTCATGGTTCAGTCCATTACCAGGACAGGCCAGCTTCACAGGACTCTAAAGAGGGATAATTTCTGTCTTCCCAAGTTGCTTCTGCCTGACAAAAACCCTACGCTCACGCTGCACCTCCCAGAGAAGTGCTTAAGATCTTGCCAGATAAACACCTAGAGTTTTCCTTATTTTTTATGACCAGACCCTTTATATACAAAAAGGGTTACATCATCATTCGCAAAGCTAAGACCCAGGCTACCCTACTCACAGAGGCAGTGAGCCATCTTAAAATGCTAATGAGGTGAGGTGGGACCAAACATAAAGACTTCCCGGTCTCCATCCCTGAATCCCGCAGGAACAATCAATGAGCATTGTCCAGCCTTTACTTTCGACCCAAACCCTGAAGTGTTTCTCTAGATTAGAGGAAGCCTCTTCTTAAAGGGCCACTGAGAAAATACTCCAGGTCTCTGCTACTTTAGTGGCAGCTACTAAGCCCTGCCTGAAAGAATGAGAGCCTTCTAGTGCTAATTTAAGTTGATGAGAGTAATTCCATCTTACATTCTCCTCTATGGCTGAGCGGTGCCACTACCCACTTCAAAGTGAGGGTGAGCCTGTGTTTGACACCGTTGTGGAGCTCACAATGCTAGCAGAAGCTGCCTTTCCATTCTTAGACCGAACCCTTCCAGTACCGCGGCTTTCGCGCCTTAAGGAAAGTGTGCAGGAGGCTTTGGTGCAATGACCCAGTGGGTTTATGCCGCTGAAGCGCCCACTAACTAGACTGTGGGGTTCCTACCAGAATGAAGGTGTCCGAGAGTCTTATTTTAGATCTCTGAGTAGAGGAGAAAAAAATCGAACACCAAAGGAATCGGGGGGTCAAGCCCTGGGTTTGCCATACTCTGTGCACCGGCCCTAAGTCCTGTTCTGCTGGCTCCACCTCCTGTGGTCCCTAGAACAAAGGGGCCAGGGACCAGAGAAGCTGCAGGGGCCCTGACAGCTCCATCTTTCCCTGGTGAACAGGACAAACGCCCAGAGCTTTGAGCTATTTCTGCCTTTCTTCCAGTTTCCCACCCAGGGTACTGCCTTACATCTCCCCGAATCAGTAGATTAGAACACCGAGAGCTGCTCTTAAAAAAAACAGACCGAAAAAGGGGAAGAAGATAAGGAAATGCTCTTTTTTCCCCCCCAAATGTGGATATTCTGCCCCTTCCCCTGCCACCCCCATCTTAAAACCAACATTTAATTTTCCAAACCCCCAGGCCTGGGATCGGTGAAAAGTTCTGAGTCCCTCCCTGCCTCAGTCTTGCTGCAGAAGCAATAGCTTGTCTCTATCCGCTTTCATGGAAGCCAGGCCGTTTAGCTGTAACACACAGATGGCGAGCACACTTAAATTAAGAGACATGATCAAATATTTATTAGCCCCCACTGAAAAATATTTAATAAAGAAACATCTGGCTGGTTAACAAGCGTAACTGGTTGAGGGGCAAGGCCTTCGTCAGTCTTCTGCACACACGCTGCATATTTCATGACCTCGGGCTCTGTGCAGCGTCTCTGCAGCATGCCCCGTCACCGCGTGGACAGCCATTAAGGACACGCAGGCAGGAGCTCCCTTGGGGAAGGGGTCCACCCCCGCCCCTCGTTACTTTTATTAGCTATGTGAATCTGTTTGCATAGACTACCAAAATATAAAACACATTCCTGCCGATGGCCAGACTCCTGCCAGGCCGAGCCACCAGGGAAAAGCTTCGCAGGGCAGAGACCACAGCCAGCAACCAGCGGAGTCTTAATGGATCGTGTCGGACCGTTTGAACAACAGCAAAGTAAACAGTCACCCTTTTGCCTTTTAAAAAGACACCCCCCTGGAAGTACACCAGCTTCTGTTGAAATGCATGCTGTACACTAAGGTCAGGCGATACTTTTAAACAAGTACTCAGATTTGCTTGCTCTAATAATTTTTAGAAAGGTACTTTCTTAAAATCGGTCCTCCGGGCCTGAAGCCCATTTTGAGGACAATTAAGACAACGACTCTGAGCATTCAATCTCACCAGGAGGGCTGGCGGACACTTTCCCGCGGGTGCTACTGTCAGGGGCTAGGACTCCCCTAAAAGAACCCAGACAATAGACCGTCAGTTTCAGAGGGACCAGGAACATGGGTCATGGGCCAAACAAACCAACCAAACTCAGCGCCCTCACGTCCCCACTCAGGCAAGAGCAGAACCCTCTGGGGTCCAGAGACGGAGGAGGAAGAGTCATCTTTCTCTCGGGGCTCCGCGGCTGGGTTCCCAGTGCCGACTGTGATTAACAGCCCAACACGGAACCCCCGGCACCCCCAGGGCTCCCTGTGGTTACAGTGCCCTGGATGGGCATGGGTATTGTTCGTCTTTGTCTTCAGGTGGGGAGGGGGATAAAACCAACCGTGTTTGGGAGGCAAGGAGGATGGGAACAGACTGGGTAAGACGTGATTAGGGTTGACTGTCTTCGCTGGTCAAGCCCAAAAACCAACCTCACAGCCAGTCAGTCCGGACTCACAGCTCGCGGGGGACAGAGTAGAACTGCCCGTGTGGGGGCTGTGGCACCGTAAAGCGGCTCAGCACACGTGCGGCCAGAGGTGCCACGTAATGTGAGGGAGCCGGGAAGGCTGTCTGAGCCCCCGAGCGGGTAGAAACGCGGTTGTACTGGAAGCCCTTTCCTGTATGGCGATACGATTGCCCCCTTTTGTCTCAGGGGCAAATGCTGTTGTAGTTCTCGTACTGGATGTCTGCCTCCGAATGTCTAAGACCCTGGAGGAAGGGGCGACACGAACTGGAAGTAGAAAGAATGCACCAAGGGTTTGCATACACTTTCCCATTTGCCAGCTGGAACGAGGCCGTCTACTGCTTAGAATTCTGCTAAGTTCTATCAACGTCCCTCCCCAGAACCCACGATGACCACGGTGTGTGCACGTTGAAGAGGGTCCTCTCTCATCAAGGCAGGAACATAAGGCGGAGTCCCGGCGCTCCTCCCCATTCCAGATCCCTGGTTTCCTAGGATCGCTCCGACATTAGTCGCTTCTCACTATCAGCTCCAAACACGGCTGCATCCCCGCCCCCCAGGACCAATCACCTCCCATCCAGCACATCGACCCACATTCCTAGTTCCTCAAATCCGGGCAGTATCTTACACTGGCTCTGTGGAAGGAGTCTGAAAACTCCAGAGAGTCAGTTATTCAACGTGGAAAATGCTGGGGACGGGTGGCCAGTGTGCCTCCAGCACTTCTGAGTGATCGAGCTGCGTCGGAGGCCGAGAGCGGAGAGGTGGCTGCCCGAGGTCACCCCTTGGCCAGCGGCACCTACCTGAATAGCTGCGAAGGCCAGCGCGGCCCAGATCACGTGCATCATGATTTCTTGTAGCTTCTTCACAACGAGGGCTTCACACCCCTGAAAGGCACAGAGCCGCTCGCATTAGAAGTTGTTGGGGAAGGTGGAAGCTGCCGGGCTGCGAGTCACTCCTCACTGGCAGCGACTGAGCGAGGAGGCTCGGTGACATCAGTGGAGCCAGAGTGAGACGTGCCATTCAGCAGAAGACAAGGCACGGAGGGAGAAAAAAGCTCGTGGAATCCAATGGCACTGGGGGCGGGCAAGGGGGGGGAGCAGCTCTGGGCGGCGGAGGTGAGACCTGGAGAACAGCTGGATGCATGTGTCAGCCCAGACCCAGGCTTGGCCCAGAGACCCCACTTACCTCGGCGTAGAGGTCGGCGGGGTGGGCCAGGCTGCCGTTACAGCTGGGGGCCGTCTCCCTGCAGCAGCTGAGGGGGACGCTCTGGTTTTTGGTTTCTTTGAACCAGTCTGTGTTCTCCCAGTCTGAGTAGTTGTGAATTCCACAACAGTGCAGCTGAAGGGGACAGAGATGGCAAGATTACCTCTCAAAACATACACCAGGGTGGGTCTTGAGGGGTCCGGGCACTGAGGGCTTTAAAAAGTGATTCTCGGGCTGAGCCCTGGTGGCGTAAGTGGTTGAGTGCGGGATTGCGGCCAGCGGGCTTGGCGGTTCAAATCCAGTGGCGGCTCTCAGGAGTGGCACTGGGTAGCGCCCACAACCACCAGAGGGCAGTGATGCCTCCCCCCCCCCCCCAAAGTGATTCTCTGGACTCTCAAAAACTCCCGATCCAGATGCCCTGCCCCCAAGTCCATCCCCACCTGGAGAGCCCTCTAGGCTTGAGTAGCACTACCGTCGGGGGACTGCAACTCTGGAGGGGCGCAGAAGAGCTCCTCTGTGAATGGCTGCAGACCTCTCGGGACCTATGTGCCCCCCGGGGCTCTCTGTGCAATCCAACATGCAATCAGTGTAACTATCTGCTTTTGCAGTACCCCCTGGCCCAGAACTGCATCTGTCAGACCCGGGGGGAGGTCTTGCCCATCTTAGGAAACAGGGGACAAGGTGGTGACTGGGGGAGACAGTAGAGGTGGACAAGGGAAGCTTTCTAGGGTGAAGGTCAGAGAAAACCATGAGGACACATCAGGAGGTTAACCTCTGCTGTGAAGGGACATGGCTAATTTATGCCAAGATAGAGGAAAACTCATGTTGACCCAGCAGTGATTCGCCCTCAAAAGCAAATTCGCCTTGCAGAGCTCACCTGTCTCTGTACGTAATCAATAGCCCGGCTAGCAGCGTCAGGATTGGTTCCGTTGTAGGTCTTGTACACTTTCTGAATGCTGCGGTCGACTTCATTCTCCACCTGAGTCACAAAGGGGCCTTTAGTTCTTGGGAGACATTGGTACAAAGAAACGCCGGTCAAAGCACCAGCTAAAGTGCTGGAAAGGGCCTCTTCGCGAGCTGCCTGCTCTCGTCTTGCAAGACTAATGGCTTCTTCTTTCCTGCCTCCCTGTAGGTGCCGGCTGACAGGGAAGGAACCAGGCATAATGTGCGACCCAGGTGGAAAGCACTCACAGAGGAAGCTGTGTGCCGGACGCCAGGCTAACAGTATCTTTTGGAGGGGGAACGAAGCTGAGTTTGGGGGTCAATGTCCTACATGACAAATGGACCATCTCGCTCCACTCTTTTTCAATGTTTTACTGGCGGTAAAACGGAAATAACTTTGAACGTTGACGTGATTTCTATTTCACAAATGCAACACTAGATTTGGCCTAATAGGAAAACCCTGCTACAATAGCCATCAGTCCTTAGACGTGGCCCTTTATAAGCAGCTGCAGTCCAAAGTACTTTAAGAGGAAGCAGAAACAGACTCTTCTGAGCTCCTTGTTGCCAAGCCGTAAAAGCAATCAGCAAGTATCACGGAAAGAAGTTTGCTTGGACTGGCTTCTCCCTAAGCCAAGCAGACTTAGTACCTGTGTCCGTGATGTGATGCTGCTATAAAATGGATAACCAGATCTCTGCACTTGGGACACAGCTGCATGGCACCTTGAAAACGAAGTTGCTGTGTGTGATGGGTAAGTTTCTTATGCCAACATGGCCACAGGAGATGGGTGGGGCTGTTGTGATGGCACGGCCAATGAACACGTGGGATGAATTGAAGGACAGAGATAGGAAGGGCTCAGCAAGTCCCTCCCTCTCTCTATTGCTTCTGGATCTGTGGACCAGAGAGCTGCCTTGTTCATCCTGTGCCTCGACCTCCAAGCAACACTACCCATGGGACACCTAATCGTGGACTGTGTTGCTGTGAGTTGAGGTTCCTTCAAGACCTACTTCGCCATGCTCCTGGGATGTACATCTCTTGAGCTGGGCATTGTTGGACTCTGTCATCTGGCTGACTGATGGCGACCTGCTCTGCTGTTTGCTGCCTGTGACCAGATAGCCTGGATTGCTCTACAGAGGACTACTCAGCCACCTTCAAGATTCCAAGGACTGACAGTCTTCTAGCTGCCTCATGCAAGTGAGTTGCACCGAGCAATCTGCACTGCTTTATAGTTAACTGCTTCTTTCTTATCTTATATACCTTTCTCTAAATATAAATATATAAAATGAATTACTAGTGTCCTGATTTTATTTCTCTAAGAGAACCCTGCCTGACACTCTGTGTCATGCCTTTGACTTACATTAAATGAGAATGAGTCTACTGAGCTTTTATTGTGGTTCTAGATAATTAACTAATTGATAATAATTAATGAGATATTTACCGCTAGCTCATGAATGTAAAGCAGATGGTTCAGCTTTAAATGGACCAGGAAGAGGAAGGAAAGTAAAAGGAAGCAAAAAAAGAAAGGAGGGGAAGGTGGGGAGGGGTTGGAATCAGAAGGGAGTGGCTGACCCTTGGTTCTTAGGAACGAGGTGAAGGTAAGAACTCCAACTCATTGCTCTCCCTCTCTGGGGCAGGTGGACGTGTGTGCGTGTCTCAAAGAGGCAAGTGAAAACGAAACCCTTGGTTTAATTCTTATAACACACAGATCAGAAAATTGGCATGTCCTCCCTTGCAGACAGGAAATCTATGGCAAAGGAAATCTGAATAAACTTTGCAATCTGAAACCTGAACCCACTATTCATTTGCAGTTTGCTGGGATAATGAAAGCTGAACACCAGTCAACAGACAGGTGTCGCAGCATGAACACTGCTCTATTTAATGAGACTGCAAGTCTTAATAAGCACACTACTTGGACAGATGCTCCCGCATAACCCAATGCCGCCGCCGCATCAATCCCGACTCAGCGACCTTACAGGCCTCTGCCCCACTGCGTTTCTGAGGCTGTATGCGCATCCTTATGGAAGCAGGCCGTCACGTTGTTTGCCGAGGAGCACCCGGTGGGCTCGAAGGATTGATCTTGCAGGTGGCGCCCTCCTGCTGACAAGCCACGTGGGGACACGCTGAAGAAGGGCGAGCCCCGGGGCTAGAGGAGCCACGTGGAGACCTGGGCCAGTGCTGCGATCCACACGACTTTCCCCGTCCACCGGCCTGTGATCTTCCTGCACTCTGCATCAGGGCATGGCTGCGTGCGTCTGAAGAGAAACTGATGGACTGGTACGGACATGGGGACGCGAGTGGCCTATGGATTTGGTCGGGACTGGGTTGGGGTGTTTTCCTAACGTGCAATTGTTCTTTGACATAAGTTTGCTCTTACATACAAACGAGCCTCCCTGGACTGTTCCTCGTCCACCCTGACGCACACACAGACTAGCACCGAGCCACCACGCTCCTTTCGACACTCAAGCAGGATCTGAGGTGAGACACAAATTTACGCGGGTACCGTGGGTTTATTCTACTTTGCTGGACAAACGGGAACGGCCTTGGGAAGCGTGCGGCGGCTCTTCTCAGACAACCTACCTTGGCTCTGTACACGTACCCCAGCACCACCACGACAACTTCCGTGACAAAAACCAAGAGCAGGATGGCGACAAACTGAAAGGAAGCACAAATGCAGAAGCGGCTTGCGATGTCCTCTTGGGTAAAGGAGAGGAGAAACAGCCCAGGCCAGTGAGGACTGGGTGAGCTTGAGGACAAGGGCTCGTTCAGTAGATCATTTTGACAGTTAACGAGTCTAGGGCGTTCCCGGCGCTTCTCAAGATGCGCGCGCGCTGACAGGAGCGGGTGGGTGGGTGGCTGCGAATCGGGCACAGGGGTGTCTCGGGGCGACGCAGGCGCCCGGGAGGGGCCAACTTACCGTGGCGAGGCCGCAGCGGCTCTCTCGGATGGTGGCGCAGCAGCCAATGAGCCCAATGAGGAACAGCAGGGCGCCCACGGCGATGATGACCACGGCAGGGATGAGAGTGTACACGTCCTCGAAGAAGTGGTCATAGTCGTCATACGTGATGAAGACGTAGGCTCCCACGTAGCACAGGATGCCCGCTGCGCCCTAGGGGGAAAGACGGACCACAAGTCCCTCAGCCTGGCCCAACACAATGTTCCGACGATTGCTTGGGAGGGGATCATTTTATGAGACCCCCCTCCCCCATCCCCCACTTGAAAGCTGAAGAGTCTCCTATGGTTCATTATCTTTTTTTTTTTTTTTTGGCATCATTGCCTCTGGTGGTCGTGGGCACTACTCAGTGCTGCTCCTGAGAGCCGCTGCTGGATTGGAACCGCCAAGCCCACGGGCCGCAGTCCCGCACTCAACCACTTACGCCACGGTGGTTGCATAACGAACGGCTCAGCCCTGGTTCGTTATCTTTCAAAAAAGGCTTTGGATGGCGACTGGAGTGAAAGGTCACAGAGCAAACTGGTTTGGCATTCAACAATGCCCACACTTGGTTCCACTCCACTGACTGCCATCCTCACGGCGCCCCAGCCCTCTCTCCCTGTTTGCTGGGCCCTCTGGCCATCTTTTCCTCTCCCTTCTGGGCCTCGTAGCTTTGCCGCTGGCAAAGCCAGGCTTTTGATCTCGGGCAGACGCTTTCATGAGGTTACTGTTCACACGATAGGGGGGAGGGTAGCTGGGATGGTGAGGCCCTGCACTTTGGGCATGTGACCATGAGAAGTCGACCCTTGGAAAAGGGCATCAAGCTTCACACAGTACAAGATCTGTGAGAGGGCGGAAGCCCCTCCGGGAGCTGGGTCCACAGAGTGGCGCCGAGGTAACCGTTGTGAGCGAGGGGTGGGACCCATTGGCAGAGCTCCACTCTTGTGTACATGGGGCTGCAACGAACTGGGCGCTCGGTGACAGCACTACATTGTCTGCTCAGCACGGGGCGAGTTCAAGTCTAGATCTGAAGAACGCCTCCCGGCCATCATTCCAGGGGGTTCTGCCGGGCTCTGCCAGACCAGTCAGCCTGGTCCTTCCTAAGATTTTGAGTTCCGTTCCATATTTTACTTCTGGTCTATCCACGGCCCTCTGTTGCAGTGGTTCTCAACTTTCCAAATGCCATGGCCCTTTAATATAGCTCCCCATGTTGTGGTGACCCTGCCAACCATAAAATTATTTTCCTTACTATTTCGCAACTATAAGTTTGCTGCTGTTAAAGATCCGGGAGACCCCTGTGAAAGGGTCGTTCGACCCCTTAGCGACTCACAGGTGGAGAACAGCTGCTCTCCTGTGATTCCTTCCGGAGCCGGGCACCATCTAGTTCTTCTGGTCTCAGAGAGGTGGAGGCTGAGGTTCGCCTGACCCAGGTTGTTTGTTTGTTGTTGGTTTTTTTTTTTTTTTTGGGGGGGGGTGTTGGATGGGGAGAGTGACAGTTGAACCTCAGAAAGTCTGTTCACTTACAACGGGACCCAGGCAATCTGACTGTATAATCCCCAGCTCTCCCTGGGAGGAGAGACTATGAGGAGGCCTCAAAAAATTCAAGGAGAAAATGGAACAAAAGAGTAATGGACCTTTTCTCATGAACGTGAAGCCTCCTCATGTAACAGTAACTAGTGCTACTACTCGTGAAGACCACTCAAAAGTCCAGCCCTTAAAGATGATGGCGCACTCTCCACGGAACATCACAAACCCTTATGTCCACGTGGTCTCCAACAAGCTTGAAGGGAATCACGTGGAGAGCTTGAAGAGAAGCGACAGACTCGGAGTGAACGGATTTGGGCTGGATTTGGATTTGCACTTGAGGGTCTGTGTTTCTGCTCCATTCCCGGGTGGCTGTGGGTGCCACTGGGTCTCTGGGCCACACGCTAAGTAACGAGGCTTGAGTGCCCAGAGGATGCGCGAAGTCACGTCACAGATCTGCCTGTCTCGGCTGCTGCTCCAGGCACCTTCCTGGCTGCAGAGTTGCTCTCCCGCCCCCACCTTAACCCCCCCCCCCGCCTTGGCCATGGTCAGTTTTGCTATTGCAGGGAGCCAGCTGTGTGCTAACAGTCCGGCGCCACTTGCTTAAAGACAAATGACTGGAAAGAAAGTCATGCTGAGTAATATATAATTTGGTCTCATCAGCTATTTGGAGCACTTTGAGGCCGAAAAAGAATTATTTCACCATAGTTACAATTTAATACATAAATCATTCATCCTCAAAACAGAAAACCACTTCTAGGACAATACTGGAAGCACTGTTTACTCCTCCAGATCTGGAAACCCGGCTCATGTGTTAGGTGAATTTCTTAGGGTCTAGTAAGCATGGGTATTTTAGGCATCTATATTTTCTTATACTAGGACTACAGAATCGCTGTCAGGGATTGAAGGAAACCATACCATATATGGGAAGTTGAGAGTAGTTTGATCCTTCTTGTACAACATGACTTTTAGAAATGAGAAGTAGACCCATATACTGGAGGCAATTTTAAAATATGTATTTTTTTCAGCTAATTCTGGCTCCAGGAGCCCTGGTGGCACAGTGGTTATACGTCGGGCTGGACTGCTCACGGCAGGGTCAGTTCAAACCCATCAGCTGCCCTGTGGGAGGCCGATGAGGCTCTCTGCTCCTGTCAAGGCACCTGAGGAACCCTGTGGCGTTGTTCTGCTCTAGCAGCAGGGTCCCCCCACAGGCAGATGGCGTGCGGGCAGCCGGATGGGTTTGGTTTTCCCTTGGTTTCCAAGAACTCCTCTCCTGGCTCATTTCCTCCCCCTTCTCCTCCTCCGTTCTGGACTCTGGCTGGTCTGTGGGTCCAACCCTTTCCCTCACTCTCTCCAGGATCTCCGGGGGCTGGACTAGCTGTAGCTTCCACTGGTCATGACGGCGTCACCCCGCTATGCTCTCAAGACCTACACGCTCCCACCAATGCTCACTCGCAGCTCGCCTCAAGCCCTGGTCCCCTTGCCCCCCATATTTCAGCAAAAGTCCCAGCCTCGGACCCACTCCCATGGGCTCTCCCCTGACAACTTCCAAAACATCCCTGGAAGGTCTCAGCTTCTCTTCGAGGCATAGTATGGGCTTGCTCGCTGTTCGTCCTGAATCTTACTTCTGCTCCTCTACGTTCCTTAGCAGTCACGCTATTGCCAGCGTTACCACGGATGCTTTCATTGAAAGCACAACCAGATCGAAGCACACTTCTGGCCTCCGTTGGGCCTCGTTTCCCCCGTGGATTTCATCGCTGCTCCTTCCTCAAACACCCCAGTCACCCCAGCGATGACGCCTCCACCCGCCCTCGCGCCCGAGGCCTGCTCTCTCCGGAAGGCACTTCCTTCTCTTCCTCCACCTGGGAACTCCTCGGAAACCCCTGCCCGGCAGTGTCGACGCCCTCCCTTCGGGAAGTCGTTCTTGGCTCGTGCTGGCGAATCAGGCGGCCCTTGTCCACTCACAGATGGCCCCAGGCACGGCTCCAACAGAGCATGCGTGACATCTGTTGCAATCACAGCTATACGTGTCTGCATAGGCCCTGAGGGTACACGCTGTGCCCATCTGTCTGCCACACTGAAGGCAGTGCTTAGCACAGCGCAACACACACCACCATCAACTGAGCACGGTCATCTCTGCCTCCTCTGGAGAACCCCCCCCCCCCCCCCCCCCCCCCCCCC